>VZUI01053893.1:0-12635 GCA_013401135.1 Cettia cetti
CCGCACCTCGGCCGGGCGCGGCGGCTCCCGGCTCTCGCCGGCGCTCATGGTCACGGCCAGCGGCACCTGCGGGGCGAGGGCAGCGGGTCAGGGCCGGGCCCCCTCCCCGGCCGCTCCCCCCGCGCCTCCCGGGGATGCTCCGCCGGCTCCCGGCGCTCCAGCCACAACAAAGGCGGGCGGAGGGAGGTCGAGCCTCCGCCCGGGCGCGGCCGCCGCCGCCCCCCTCGGCCAGCCGGGGGTGCCCCCCAGCCCTCGGGGAGCCTCCCGGAGCTCGATTTCGGGGAGCGGTGGGTTCTCGGGGGGGGGGGGTGTCCTACCTCAGTTGGGCGGAGCGCGGTGTCCCCTGGGGCATAGCCGTGCCTTGCAGCTCACATGGGACCGGCGACAATCGCGGCTCCGGGGGGTGGCCGAGCCGCCCCCAGGCACGGTGGCACCCCCAAAATCCAGCGGGGGAGGAGGGGAGGGAGGGGTCGGGGCTCGGCGTGCGGCGCCCGCCCGCGGGGATGGAGGATGGAGGAAGGCTGGGGAGAGGAGGAGGAAGAGCAGCAGCGGGAGGAGGAGGAGGAGGAGGAGGAGGAGGTGGCGGGGCCCTTCCCGAGCCTCTCCCGACGGTAAATCCCAAGGAGCGAGGAGGAGGCAGCTCCGCCGAGCTTCGCCCGTGCCCAACAGGAAACTTCGGATTTACCGGGGGAGGAGGGAGAGCGAGGGGAGGGGAGAACGGGGGCGGCGGGGGCGGGGGCCGGGAGGAGCCGGGGCTGCCCCGCATCGCCCCCTCCGCCGCCTTTGTTCGGGCTCCGCGCCGCGCCGCGGGACCGGAGCGCACCCATGGGTGGGGGGCCACCAGCCGGGGACCCTCCGGAGCCGCCCCGGGCGGGCGGGGAGCGGCCGGAGCGGGAGGTGCGGCTTCGGTTCCGCTCCATCCTGCCCGGGCTGCGCGGCTCCGGCAGCTCCGAGGGGCGGCGGGTCCCGAAAAGGGGAGGATGCGTCCCCGGACAGGGAGATGGAGCCCCCCAAAAAAGGGGGGTCCGCCCTCCCGGCGCGCCCCCAGCCCCGGCTGGAGCTGGGAGCGCTGCAAGGACCGAGCTCGGCTCGGAGCTGCTCCAGGGATTGACTCCCAAGGATCCCGAGAAACTCCCAGGGATCCCAAGAAGCAGCCCAGGGAGAGACCTCCCGGGCTCCAGCCCTTCTGCTCCTCTCGGGAAGTTTTATTCCTTGGAATTCCGCGAATGATCTCGTGCCGGGGGTGCGGGATGGGATTTCATTCCGGGAGCGGATGGATCTTCCCGGGCCCTGGAATGTTTTCAGGAGTTCATTATCCAGCAGCACATTCCATTTGCAGAGGCAGCTCCCGGTGCTCTTCCCGGGCGATAACCGGGAATGGGTTGGGAAGAGCTCGGGAGGCTCTCAGAGCCTGATGGGGCTCCCAAAGAGCGGGGATCCATCGGCAATCCCAAGGATTTCTGGGATCTTCCCGGGCTGGGATGAACAGGGTGTGGCCATACAAAGGGAGAAGCCCTGACAAAGCGGGAGAGGGAGGAATGGGAGAGACCCCAAGGACGGAATGCAAACATTCCCAAAAATTCATCAGGAGGATCCAACGTGTCTGCAGGGGCTGCCTGTGGGGATGCCGCGGGGATAGGGGAGATCTGGGGTGAGGGATTGGGATGAAGCACACGGGAAAATGGGAAAATCATGGGAAAATCATGGGAAAATAATGGGGAAATCATGGGAAATAATGGGAAAATAATGGGAAAATAATGGGAAAATGGGAAAATGGGAATGACCAGGATCTCCTTCCAGTTGAATTCCACTTGAATTCCTTCCCTGGGGTTGAATTCCCTCTGTTTCCTGCCCTTTCTGCAGATTTTTCCGTGAAAATTGGGGTGACATTGTGGGAATTCTGAAGGATTTGGGGTTTCCAGCTCACACAGGGGTTTCAGCCACATTGTTTCCCAAACTTTTGGGAGTCCCGACTCTGGGAAAGAGAATTCCAGAATGATGAGGAGGATCCTTGCTCCGGCCACATCCCTGGAATTGTTCAAGGACGGGGCTTGGAGCATCCTGGAATAGTGGAAGTTGTCCGGATGGAAAAAAAACCCCAGAAAACTTTAATTAATTCCAACCCAATGGAATTAACTCTGGAAAAAACAGAGCAGGATCTGCCCCACTCCTCCCAATTCCTTGTGGGATCCTCAGGAATTAGGGGAGGGAATAAATCCTCGTGCCAGGAAAGTGTGGGCTCCTTTCCACAACCATGGCAGCTCCGAGGATGGATTTGGGAATGGATTGGGGACGGATTTGGGAATGGGTATGGGATGGATTTGGGTTGGATTTGGGGATGGATTTGGGATGGATTTAGGAATGGGTTGGAGGATGGATTTGGGAATGGGTTTGGGATGGATTTAGGAATGGATTGGGGATGGATTTGGGTTGGATTTAGGGATGGATTTGGGATGGATTTGGGATGGATTTGGGGATGGATTTGGGTTGGATTTGGGGATGGATTTGGGGATGGATTGGGGATGGATTTGGGGATGGATTTGGGGATGGATTTGGGGATGGATTTGGGTTGGATTTGGGTTGGATTTGGGGATGGATTTGGGGATGGATTGGGGATGGATTTGGGTTGGATTTAGGGATGGATTTGGGATGGATTTGGGGATGGATTGGAGGATGGACTGGGGGATGGATTTGGGGATGGATTCAGCACTCTCGGGAGCATCCCGCTCTCCTGACACCCCTCTGGAAAGCCGGGAATTTTATTGCCTGCCTTTGGGATGGGATCGAGGCACGGCTTGACCCCTCCTCCCCCTTCCCATTTTACTCCATCTCCTGTTTCCCTCTAAAAGTCATTATCCTGAGCTGGAGAATCCTGGAGTGGGAAACTCCAGAGGAGCTCCACCAACTCCCAGCCACATCTTCCCTCTGGAATTTAGGATTTGTCCTAATTAGCTGGGAGAAAAGTGTGGAATCTCCAGTGCAATCCCTGCTTTGCATGGTTCCCTTCCCGGCACCAAATCCCAAATCCAAGGGAACAAAATCATTGGAATTGCTGCTAATTCCTTAAATTAATTATCCGGGATGCTGATGGAGAGCTGGGTGTGTTGGAGGAGTTCATGCAGCCAGGGATACATCCAGGAAGTGTGGGGAGGAATAAATCAGGGATGTTTTAGGAGGAATAATTGGATTTGGGATTTGTGGAGCCTCCCAATCCCTCTTCCATCCCAGAAATCATTTGTGCTTCCCCTTCCAGCCTCAAAGTCGAATCCAAGATCAGGGAGCTCATCCGGGGGGAATTTGGGATGGAGCAGGGAATGTTTGGGATCAGGAGGGACAAACCACGTTCCAAAGGGAACAACAGCCGGGATTTGCTCCAGCTCTGGGAGTCACATCTGGCTCCTTCCATGATTTTTTATGGATCACTCCCGGCTCCTTTAATGCTCTGCTGCTTTTATTGGGATTTATGGCATTCCCGCCCACCTGGGAGGGAACAGCTGGGAATTTCTGATCCTTCAACACATCCCAAACTCCTGGAAGTGCTGAGGGATCTGAGATTCGGGGGAAGGAGCATCCAGGGATTTCTGATCCTTAAAGTCCAAACTCCTGGAAGTTCTGAGGGATCCTAAATCCAAATCCCTGGGTAGGAGCAGTCAGGGATTTCTGATCCTTCAACACATCCCAAACTCCTGGAAGTTCTGAGGGATCCTAAATCCAAATGCCAGAGAGGGAGCAGCCAGGGATTTCTGATCCTAAAGTCCAAATATCTGGAAGTTCTGAGGGATCCCAAATCCCTGGGAAGGAGCATCCCGGGATTTCTGATCCTTAATCACATCCCAAACTCCTGGAAGTTCTGTCGGATCCCAGATCCCATTCCCGACCCTCTCCAAGCTTGAGGATGTCGCTTCCTGCCTCCATTTGTCCTCTTGGAGAAGGGATTCGGGAAGAGCTGGGAGCGGATCCCATCTCCATCCATTGTGTGCCCTCTGCCGGCGGCCTCTTTTCCAGGGAAAAACGGGAAAGATCCCGCCGGGAAGGATTTGGGGCCGCCCTTCAAATATGGGGAAATCCTTAGGTAGGATCAGATCCTCCCAGGAATTTCCTTCTGCTCTTCCAGGAGCAGGGAATGGGCTCGCGGATTTCCTTTGGAGCAGGTTGGATCCTGAATCCCAAATCCCTGGAATTCTCTGCTTCCAGGAGCCCTCAGGCTCACCCTATCCCTGAAATAAATGAGGGAAAAGTGGGGATTTCTGGGATTTATCCCAGCTGATGTCCAAGTGGGAGAGCCACGACGGGAATGGTTGTAATTCCCTGTTTTCCAGAGAGGCTGGGATGCCCTGGAAAAATCCAAGGTCAGGTTGGATGAGATTTGGAGCAGCCTGGGATTTGGAATGAAATTTCCCACCTGAACCATTCCAGGGATTCCATGAAAAATCAGGAGAGGGAAATTTGAAAGCAGAGCTGGCGTTTCCCATAAAATCCATTTTTAAGGGAATTTTGGATATTGGGAATAACCAGAATCAAGGCACCTGCACTTCCTAAATATTCCCAACAAAGTTCCCTCATCCAAACTTTGCATTCCTGAAATTCAGGTCGGCACCTCCAGTTCCCAGAATTCCATTTCCAAGCCACGATTTTTTTTTTTTTTTTTTTTTTTTGGGGGGGTTGGGGAAGTTCAGCACTTTTCCAATCGGAATTTTTAGCCCAGAATGAGGTCAGGGAACCTTTGGGCCGGGTTAAAAACCCTGGAAAAGTCGGAGTTTATTCCTGATAATCCTCAGGGATGAGTTCAGGCAGGAATTCACCTCCTTGGGCCAGGGGGGAATAAAGTAATTTAATTTATCTTTGTTATCCAGGAAATTCCTTGGCCTCCTGCCTTGGATGATTTTTTTTTTTTTTTTTTTTTTTTTTTTTTTTTTTTTTTTTTTGGGATAACAAGGAAGGAATGAAGCCAGCAAAAAAGGGAAATCATCTTTTCCACAGATAATTGGGATGAGCTCCTTATCTGGCCTCTAAAAACCGGGAGCAGGAAGGGTCAAATGAGCCCAAATGATTTGGCGATCCCAAAAAAATGAGGTGAGAGCTCCGGAAGCTCCGTTCTTCCCAAATTATCCTGGGTTTTTCTGGGGGGGATAGAAATAAGGAGAGGCAGCCCCAGCTTTGAGGGCCTCTGGAATTCCTGGTGCTGCTGGAAATGGGGCTGGGGCTTCTCCTCATCCTGTGGCCTCATGGAGACATTGAAAGAAAATTCCAAAATATTCCAAAATATTCCAAAATATTCCAAAATATTCCAAAATATTCCAAAATATTCCAAAATATTCCAAAATATTCCAAAATATTCCAAAATATTCCAAAATATTCCAAAATATTCCAAAATATTCCAAAATATTCCAAAATATTCCAAAATATTGAGGGCAAAGTGTTCAATGATCCTCCCATTCCCAGATTTCCTTCTTCAGTCCTGCCCATCCCGCCCTGGAATTCTGAGATTTTATTCCAAATGCTCCAATTGTTATCCCCAGGTGGGATAAAAGAAGGAAAAGCAGCAGGTTTAGGGAATATTAATTTTTCCAGCTTTTTCCCTCCCATTTTTTCTGCATTTCCGTGGTTTACGTCCCTGAAATCCTGGGAATTTTGGGATTTCCCATCCCAGAGCAGCAGCAGGGTTGGATAAATCCGGCTGGGAATCTCCAGCATTCCTGGGATACGGATTCTGCTCCATCTTTATCCCATTCCCCTTCTTGAACTCTCCCTAAAAATTGATTTCTCTGGGATTTTTTCCCTTTAAATCACCAACAATTTTTGTCCTCCCAATTTCTTTCCTGCCTGATGCTGATCCCAGACCTGGAGAGGGGAATTTTGGGAAGAGGAGGAAACTTTTCCTCCTCAAAATCCAACCTCACCTCAGACCAACAATTCCCAAACATTCCCAGAGTTTTCCTGCCCCTCAAATCCCAGAAAAACTTTCCTGCCCCTCAAAGTTCTTTTGCTGGAGCAGCTTTTGTGGGATCAGCATCCCAGGATTTGGGATGGGCAGGGATATTCCAGAGAATTCCCATCCCTGTGAGTGTCCAAGGTTGGATGGGGCTTGGAGAAATTTGGGATAAGGAAAAGTGTCCCTGCCCATGGAATTGGGTGAGGTTTAAAATCCTCTCCATCCCAAACTTTCCTGGGATTCGATGATCCTGGAAGGAAAGAGCAGCAAGGACACACTGGAGTGGATTGGGAATATTTTAGATCCAGGTGGGAGCAGTTTGGGATGGCTCAGGATTTCTGGGATGGCTCAGGATTTCTGGGATCACCAGGGACATCCTGAACCTCCTGAGGGGCTGCAGAGCCAGGAATTCCCTCACAAATCCACAAAAAACCAGGAAAACCGGAAGCCTCCAGCCCACAACAACATCCCTGCTGATCCCAACCCCAGAGGAGAAAACATTTCCCATTCCAGCGCTTTCCCTGGATGCTCCAGACCCTGAGGGAAGGAAAACCCCAGAGGATCTGAGCTCATCCCAGCAAATCCAGCTGGAAGATTCCGGAAAATTCCCTCTGGAGCATCTCCCATCCCTGCAGCTCATCCCTGAGCTGCTCCGGCCTAAAATATTCATGGGAGGCCTCTAAAAGCCCGGCTTTGATTCTTGTTTGTTTGTTCCTTGTTTCTTAGGCCTTGTCTCTAAGGGCCCGGCTTTGTAAAGCCTGGATTTGGCTCTAAAAGCTGGGATTTGTCCCTTAGGCCCGGATTTGTCCCTTAGGCCCGGCTTGTAAAGCCAGGTCTGGTCCCTAAGGGCCCACCTTAGGCTCTAAAAACTGGGATTTGTCTCTAAAAACTGGGATTTGTCTGCTAGACCTGGCTTTGGCTCTAAGGCCGGGCTTGGCTCTAAGAGCCTGGATTTGTCTCTAAGGACACAGACTTGTCTCTAATGGCCCGGCTTTGTAAAGCCAGGTCTGGTCCCTAAGGGCCCGCCTTAGGCTCTAAAAACTGGGATTTGTCTCCTAGACCCGGCTTTGGCTCTAAAAGCTGGGATTTGTCTCTAATGGCCCGGCTTTGTAAAGCCCGGCCTTGTCTCTAAAAGCCTGGATGAGAACAAATCTTTGGGAACGGTCCAGAGGCTGAAAGGATCCTGCACAGAGGGAATTTTAGCCCAGGGAAAAGCGGGATAATGGGGTTAAAGTGGGATTGGGAAAGGCGGGGATGAGCTCCCTGCAGGGCCAGGGAGGTTCTTCCCATTCCCATCCCACATTCCAAGGATAATTCAGGAATGTTGCTTTTAACTGCTTTGCTCTCCTCCTCTTCCCGATGTCCAGCCCAAATTCCCTTGGGAACAGCATTTTCCAGGATGGGAAACATTCCTTTTTTAGCTTCCCTAAAATCCCTGCCGTGCCAGGCTGGGGAGAATCCGTGGCTGCCTCACCCCGGGAATGTCCAAGGCCAGGCTGGATGGAGCTGGGAAGAACCTGGAATTGTGGAAGGCGTTGGGATGGAACTGGAGGAGCTCCCCATCCCCAACCATTCCCTCATTCCCTGATTCCAAAAGCTTGGAATTGCCCTGAGGGAAACCTTTCATTCCAGCAGGATTCCCAGGGAAAGCTGCAGCAGCTTCCCAAAATCCTGGAATATCCATGGGGTTTATTTCCCATTTAAAGTGGATTTTTGGGGTATTTTGCCTCCAATAGATTTATCTGGCGTATCCCAAAGGAGATAAGGAAGAAGAAAATTCCCAATCCAGTTTCATCATTATTCCTGATTTATAGCTCAATCCATGGATTCTTCCCTGCAGAGAATTCCCAAATTTGCCCAGCCCAGCACTGCCACTGGAGTTTGGGAATCATCCCGAAAAATCCGGATTATTGGAATTTTCGAGGATCAATTATGGAATATTTTTGTCAACTCTCAGTCCCACTCATCCCATTTCATCCCAGAAAACCCTTCCCATTTTCTCCCGCAATTCCAACCCTTCAGGATCCACAACAGCTCAAATCCGGGAATTTTGCCCATTTTATCCTTTTCTGTTGGATTTTCCAGCTGCATTCCCTGATTTTCCCTCTCCCCTGAGCTCTGCTGCTGGAAGGGAATCCCTGCTCCACTCAGGAATTCCCAAATTCCCACCTCGGGGCTGGAATTCCGGTTGCCCATGCCAACCTCTCATTACCAATGGAAAATCCTCCTTAAAATTCCCCTTTCCTCCCAAATCCAGCAATTCCATCTTTTTCCCAAGAAGAAAATCAGGATTTTTATGGATTCTCGACCTCCAAGCTCCTTCTATTCCCTTTTTTCCTTAATTTTTCTTTCATTTATCCCTTAAAATTCCTTTAATTTCCTTGGGCCACTGATTATCCCAAGGCAAAAGAATCCCAAACCCTCTGGAATCTTGGAAAATCACCTGGAAGTGTCAGAACTCAGAGTAACTCCCTGGAGTTGTGCTCCACTCCCAAATATTCCTATTTATCCAAGCATTCCATGAGGGAAAAATAAAAGTGCTGGCGGGGTTCCCTCAGGATTCCCTCCCTGGGTTTTTCCCGAGTTTTTTTTTTTTTTACGGAATTCTGACTCGAAACTCTTGGAGTGTGAAATCTTGGCTGGGCGTTTCCATGGGAACCAGCCGGGTTTTCCTGCCGAGGATTCCTGCTGACCTCACTCCTGCTGGAATCTCTCCCACTCTCCTCGTGTTATCCCAGTTTTTTGGGGGTTTTTTTTTTCCCTTAATTCACGGTGTTCCCACTGTCCTGGATTTCTCCCTTTCCATTCCAAGGATGGAGAATTCCTGGCACAAAAAAAAAAAAAAAAAAAGAAAAAAAAAAAAAAAAGGGGATAAAACCATCTAAGGTTGGTTTTCCCAGGAAAATCCCCTCATCTGGGTGGGAAGGACTGAAATCTTCAGTAAAAATGGAAAGGGAATATTCCCAAGGGTATGGAATGACAGGAAAATGGGGAATAGATTCCAACTGCCAGAGGGCAGGGAAAAATGGGATCTTGGGAAGGAATTCCTGGCTGGGATGGGACTCCCAGAGAAACTGGGGCTGCTCCTGGATCCCTGGAAGTGCCCAAGGAAGGGCTGGATGAGGATCGGATCACCCTGGGACAAGGGGAAGTGTTGGGGTTGGAATGGGATGAGCATTAAGGTCTCTTCCCAATCCAAACATTCCAGGAGCAATCCTGGATCATCCCGGCCTCACCATTCCAGAGTCAATCCCACCAAAAAGTGGGATTTTAGGATTAAAAAAAGGATGGAAAAGGGGGAAATGAACCATCCTGGGAATGATCCGAGCAGCAGGAGCCTCCAGGTTCCCCTGGAATGGGAAAGCTTTTCCAGGAGGCTCCTCCTGTGCTCCAGAAAATCCCGGGAGGAAAAGAATTCCTCCTTCTTTCCCATAAAGATGTTTTCAGTGAAAGGCTGGGAGGGAAGAATTCCAGTGTCCCTGTGCCTGGCAGGGCTGGGATGTTCCGTAAATTCCCATCCAACCCAAACAAATCCCATGAAGGAAATTCCCTGTTCCCATTTTTCCAGCGGTGTTTTCCCTTCCTCGGGCAGGAACAAAGGGATCCAAAGCTCTTTCAGGAAGAGCCATCCCAAAAAGTCATGGAAAGGGCACATGAATAAAGGATGAGCCGGGAGGAGGTGGAAATGCGGGAAGAGCAGCGGAGCCTCATTATCCCAGATCCCAAAATTCCTCAGGAGGCTCCAGCGGAGCTGAGCCAGTGAATATTTTATAGGGAAGCGCCCGTTCCCTTCCTGCTCTTCTGTGTGGCCTCTCCCGAAAGAAGGATTTGCTTTGGAAAATAAGGAATGTTCCCTGAGTGGAAAACAAGGAATGTTCCCTGAGTGGGAAATAAGGAATGTTCCCTGTGTGAAAAACAAGGAATGTTCCCTGAGTGGGAAATAAAGAATGTTCCCTGTATGGAAAATAAGGAATTCGATGCAAAAGAAATAAAGGAAAAGATGGAAGAAAGGGAAGAGGAAATATTCCAGGCTCCCAAATTAAATTCCCTTGGAGATCCTTCTCGTTTCCCGAAAGGAAGGTTAAGGAAAATAATTCCTAAGGTTTTGTTTCCAGACCATTGCATGCATGGATCAGCCCAGGAGCTCAGCCCGGAGCTGCAGCTTCCAGGGAAAGGAAGGGAAGGGATTTTTGCAGCTGTTCCATGCTCCCAAATCCAGCTGATCCAAAGGACTCCCCGGAATTCCATCGCCTTGTCCTGGCCACCTGTGGATTCCTTCTCTTTTCCAGCCCCACAGGAGCGGAGAATTCCAAGAGCTCTCAGGAATTCTGGCCTCTCAAACCCCAGGATCAGCGGGATGGGCCAGGACTGCCTGTGGGAATGGATTTTGGGGTGGGAGCAGCCCCAATTCCCTGGATTCAGCCATCCCCGTGGACACCCCACCCTGCTGTGCCACCTCCTGGGCTCATCCCTCATCCAGCTGGCACAAAAATCCGGGAATTCGGGAATGTGGCCTTTTCCCCCTGCTGCCACGGGATGCAGGAATGTCCTGATCCCACAAAACTCCTGGCACTGGGATCAGAGCCAGCAACGCCAGGAATATTAAAAATCCCCCCCTTCCTTCCCCAAATCCCAGCACATCCAAGTTTTCCCTTTATCCTGGAGAATCCCCTGCTCCAAACGCCGGGAATAAAATCCCCGTGCTCAAATCCCACTCCAGCCCGGACAGAAATACCTCCCTGAGGCACAGCCACATTCCCTAATCCCAAATTTCCCTTGGACGTGCCCCCTCCTCCCCCCGCCCCTCCGCACGGGAGCAGCCAGCCGGGAATGTTGGGATTGGGATGGCTCCAGGTTTTTTTCCCTGCTCCAGACGGGGAATTGGAGCTGCGTGGGCGAGCGGCTCCTGCACGGCGGCAGCGCCGCAGGCACAGGGAGCAGAGTGTGCCGGGAAAGCAGGGAGAGACCGGGAAAAACGGGATCGGGGAAAAACGGGATCGGGGACATGGGAACACCGGGATCGGGGACACGGGAAAAACGGGATGGGGGACACGGGAAAAACGGGATTGGGGACACGGGAAAAATGGGATCAGGGACATGGGAAAAACGGGATCCGGGACACGGGAACACTGGGATGGGGGACATGGGAACACCGGGATCGGGGAAAAACGGGATCGGGGACACGGGAACACCGGGATGGGGGACATGGGAACACCGGGATCAGGGACACGGGAAAAACGGGATCGGGGACACGGGAACACCGGGATGGGGGACATGGGAACACCGGGATCGGGGACACGGGAAAAACAGGATGGGGGACACGGGAAAAATGGGATGAGGGACATGGGAAAAACGGGATCGGGGACACGGGAACACTGGGATGAGGGACACGGGAACACTGGGATGAGGGACACGGGAAAAAGGGGATCAGGGACACGGGAAAAACGGGATCAGGACACGGGAAAAGGGGGATCAGGGACACGGGAACACCGGGATCAGGGACACGGGAAAAACAGGATCAGGACATGGGAAAAGGGGGATCAGGGACACGGGAACACCGGGATCAGGGACACGGGAAAAATGGGATCAGGGACACAGGAACACCGGGGTGAGGACAGGAACACCGGAATGAGGGAACACCGGGATAAGAGGACACTGGGATGAGGGGACACCTGTGTCCCTCTCCCCTCCCCAGGAGGATGAATCCATCCTTGATTCTTTTATTAGGCTGAAAAACCAGGAAAGATGGGAAGGGAGGGGGTCTTTTCCCATTCCTGAAGCTGTCCCAGGAATGATTTTTGGATCCAGGTTTATCCGTCTTCCACCCTTCCCAAATTGCTGCCAGGTGTCTCTGCCAGCTCCCCAAAAAATCCTCTATCCCTCTTTTCCATGCAGGAATTAAATAAATGACATCATCACTTTTCTTCACAGAAATTCCATCAGATCCCATTTGTCCTTGGACAAGATCCAAACCCAGGACCAGACCTGGGATTGTTTGCATTCCAGGCTTTGTCTGGATGCACAGAACACATTCCCAAGCACATGGATCATTCCCAAACCTTCCACAGGCAGAGGGAAGAAGAAATCCCCGGGATCCATGGAAAAAAATGGGATGAAAGCCGTGGGTTGTGGCATTAATAACGCGCTGCTGCCATCCAAACTGGATTATTCCAAGAGCTAATCAGCTCTGGAGCATGAGGAGGCTCCAGACAAAACAGGATTTGAGGCTGGAATTCTCCCAGCCTGATGTAATCCAGCAGGGATATCCAAATTCCAGCAGGGATATCCATAATCCTTTCCAAAATTGCCCCCAAAGCTCCGAGGTGCTGGGAGAAGCAGGAATCTGAGCAATCATTCCCTCCAAATCCGGCTTTTTTTTTTTGTACATTCCCAGTTTTCCAGAACGGGAGTGATTCCTCAAGCTCTGCAGGAATGCAGTGGGATGGGGAGGGGGGTTTAAAATCCACCTGGAGCCTGGGAGTCCCTGTGGAACTCTGGGAATTCTGCCCACACCTGCAGGGTTCATCCCAAAGTTCTGCCAGCTGGAAAAAGCACCTTTCCCAAGCCAGAGAATTCCACAAATCTCATCAAGATCCACATCTCGTGAGGGAGATCCAAACCAGGATTTCCTTTCCTTTCCTTTCCTTTCCTTTCCTTTCCTTTCCTTTCCTTTCCTTTCCTTTCCTTTCCTTTCCTTTCCTTT
>VZUI01053900.1:0-105220 GCA_013401135.1 Cettia cetti
TTTTACTTTATTTTACTTCTTTTCTTCTTTCTCTTATTAAATTGTACTTCTGACTTGGAGTCTCTCACTGGTTTTGCTTCCAAACCAACACAGTAAGTTATGCAGTAATGCTATAAAAATCACTCTTGACATCTGTTTATTTGCAATTCCCATCCTCACATATAGTATACAAAGATATAATATACATACATATCTATACAAGTATAGATACATACAAGTAGGTGTGCATTCATAAGAACAAATGTTTTTACACACAAGCACCAACACAACTCACACGTGTGACACTCACATGCAACTCCTAATGCAAGCAAGAAACAATATTTGGATATCCTGACCTGGTAGCACAGATCCCTTATTACTAATCTCAGGCACATTAAGAAAATGGGTGGACAGAGCTTGAATAACAACTGCCTGTAAATGTAACATTCAAAACATAAACCAAATGCAATTGAAAAATGTTTGAACACTTAAATAAATCAGTTTGATTCAGAATCAATTGACTAGACAATTAGTGAGCTACCACAACTGTTCAACATACTGTACCATTTAACTTCTAATACTGTTTATATTCAAACACAGCAGCAGCTATAAAGAAATTAATTTCATTATATGAGCATTACCAGCCATCTCTTATTATCACTGGACTGATGAGGGAAAGTACATGGCTATCTTTAATGACAAACTAATTGTGCTTTGATATAAAATGTTAGTGGTTGAACTAAGGCCCAAAAGAACAAAGTAAATGAGGAAACCACACAGCAAACTTCAGTGCACAAAATACACTTATGCAAAAATATGGGTGCTACAGAAGTAAAAATAGCTATATTTAAAATATTCTTTACCATAATCTATCCCGGCTTTTAAAAACTCTATCATGCTGGGAATAAATTGTTATTTAGTTCAAATGTTCTTGAAATAGGATTGTATTTCCATATAGAACTTCCTCCTTTACATTTCTCCATATGATTCTCCAGCATAAGACGTGACAGAAAACACAAATCAGATTTGGAGAAAGTGTCCAGAGGCAGTAATCCTGCATAAAATACCAGTAATGGAATTACTATTTCCACTGCCTGTTAAAAGTATATATCCCCATTTCCCTATTTAAAATAAACCTAAAATTAGACATCTTTGCCATGTGTTTTTTTGTTGTTGTCTTAACTGAGAGGTCAAAATTTGTTTGGATAGGTTTCTTGGAAACAGAAGAAGTATATGGGTCATGGCAGTTCTCTTGCCATTTCATCATTTGCAGTTGGGAATGACGCCAATAGCTAAAAATACTTCCATAAAAATAAATGTTTTACAAATAGATCCTAACAAACTCTCAGCCCTTTTATGCCAATATTCTGCCCAAAGTAATGCCATTTTCCATCATCATTCCATAATTGGCCACTTCAGAACAGCACAAAATTTTCATGGAAAGAAAACAGCAACCATATACCTGCATGCAAAATTTGTAGATCAGATTTTAAAGTGGTCTGAAGATATTACCATGGTGGACAGTCATTCCCTGATCCTGGTTAACATTTGAGAGCCTCTTCTACTGCAGTTACAATACAGATTACTAGATACACCAGGGTATATCCAGTTTATCTACATATCTGATAATTTATGCTTGTTTCATCACCTGGGTACTTTCATTCTTAATACAAGAGGTTTTTTCTGCCATATCACTATCACAAAGAAGCACCAAAGAAACCCAAAATATAAGCCAAGTATGTCACAATGTATAAACAGAACTTGGGAAACCTCAGTGTAAGTTATTCTTAGATTTTTGGCAAATAAAGCTTGAGCCACTGACCTCCCACTGGTGAGTACTGCGTTCACATGCTAAAAAGAGGTACCAGATTTAAAAATCACTTAAATGACCTTTTATAAACTCACTGTCATTTAGACAACCAAAGAAGAGATCCCTAGTTCCCCTGTTGGTTCTGAATAAAGGTCTAAGCAATTTATGTGGTGGTCTTAGATTCCTCTGCAAATTCTAGTAGTTACACATTAATACCTTTCAATGCTCTAGGATTTTGTCTTTAAACTTCTGTACCACTTAAGGGGTTTTTTACAAAATGTATTTGGGCTTTAAAAAGGAAGATACAATACACTGCAAAGGAGTATATTAAAACAATCCTGAGGAATGCATCTTTTTTCCCCAAAACAATCTTTCTCTGCCCCCTCTATTTTTGCAAGGTCTTGTACTTTTTCCTCACATAAATGAGAGCAGCATAAGAAAAGGAATTACCCTTTTTCAATCCTGTTATACACAGAAACACAAATAAATACGAACAAGTGGCATCAACTCATCTGAATTTTATGGAAGCCACTGGCCTCTCACTACAATGGCAGCAGTCCATAAAATACAAATAGAATCATTAAAATAAATCAGAAGAGCAAATCATAGATTACAGACACCATATACAGATAAGTGAGTAAGAAAACACAGCAGTTAGAATTTTGGTCATCCAAGTTTTGTCATATACCCAGTGCTTCACTCTTCTGTCCCACTACCCTGAGCATTGCTCCTCAAAGCCAATACACAAGTGGTTGTTTAAAACTGAGATTATGAAGTGCTGCTGGTAATTTCCAAAGAAAGGTGTATTGTTGTAACATATGAGATATTATTCATGCTTCTTGCTTCTTCATGGAAGGCAAGAAAGGGTGGCTCTCCTTCTTGGTTATGAATGTGTTTCATACACTGATCTGCAGGTAAGTCTGTCCTTAACTAAAGTTATAAAGATATCTCAAAACAGCTGATGCTTAGGATATTTTACTAAAATTTCTCTCATTCTTGTAGGTCACGCTAATAAGGAAGAAGAAAAAGAAAAATGGTGAATTGCAAATTAACTTGCCACAAGACAGTTTTATATTGCTACAACTTAATGTTAGCAACAAAAACTAACAAATGTCATATCAGCAGTTACCACAGAATAACAGAATTTCAGATTGCCAGACACTAACAGTCTGTCTCATGCATAATTTGGGACTATCAGAATGGTATAATTTTCCAAATAAAGAAAGTATCACTATCTAAAATGAGTTTATTAACTCTCACCAGTATACTCTGCTGAGTGGGAAAGTTTGAAACTTAAAAAGGCAGCAATATAAACAGTTAGGTTTAAAAAATTAAAAATATGTAATTCTCATCTCAAATAATGGTTTATCATGAAAGTACAAGTAACAGATGTGTAAAAATATAAATGTCGTCAACACCTCAACAAGGTGATACTTTTAGATACATAAAGATGTTCAGAGGTGCAAGAGTGTCACCATCAGCTTTTTTAAATTATTTTACCTAAATTTTTCAAGCTCAACAGCTTATGTTGATTCTTGCCATTGACCATTGGACTTTTGTTCATTGCTTTTGACATTTTCCAAGTTCTTGTCACACTGGTTTGACCTCTTTGAATGTGTAGAGCTGGAACCTAAGGAAGGAAGGGATAGCAGTCATGACGAAAACACTGCATTTTAAGTTTTATGAAAATATTATCAAGCAAAAGTACCTTTTCTCAAGTTCTGACTTGAACTCTGGACCTAAAAAATTGCCATTATAGAATACACACACCCGCTCCGCAAAACAAAACTGATGTGGTAGAAAATTGATACAAAGCAAGACCAGAAAACAAGTTCAGAGAGGTAAGTAAAAGGTGAAGAATGGTGTCTTTTAAAATTTATGATAGCAAGGCTCAACAAAATCTGCAACACATGCTCATTATCTAAGCTTCTTACCTGTCCCAATTCCACAATTGCATAGCCTTTACTTTTTTTTTAGGCTGTAGCACTCACATGTTTCAGCTTTCTGCTCAGAAGCAATTCCAGGCCTCTAACCAGGTAGAAAGTGCATAACTCCTACCTCACATGGATGAATCCTTTAGTCATTTTGTCATATCTTTTTACAGATTTGAAAGGGAGAAAATGTTCTCTAATTCCAAAGACTCACACCCATCATCATGTGTTGGTTTTCTTTACTTCAAATACAAATACAAGCAAATACAAGCTTTTCTAAGTGAGTTGAGGTGAAGGAGATTTGACTTTCTCCTGTAAGTTGGTATATATGCCCTGGATATTTTTAGCTGAAGTGTTATTCTTCAAAGACAAATTGTTTATGGTTAAAATGCTGATCTTATTTTATATTCTTTACCACTCTCCCCCATGCTGTTACACATCTTTAAGCCTGCCTTTGTGTGACATTGTGAAAGGGCACAGAGGAAAACAAATCTGCTAGGCTACTTTACTATATGCAACAATAGCTGGATAAAACCTGCTAAGATACAAAATAAAGTAATTTTTCCTGTTAAAATAAAAAAATATGGTATATTAGAATGGGAAGGGGATCAGTTTCATTTTTTTACCCATTCTAGATATGATTTGTCCCACACAGAAAGTCTAATGTTACCAAGAAAAAAGAAAAAAAAAAAAGACAAGAAGAAAGATATCCACTACACAAGATTTTGCTAACGTTTTAATCGTTATAGAACACAATGTTCTAAACATATGCCAGAAACCATAATCACCATTAATTACAATTCTAAAGCATATTTAATAACAATTATTAAAAAACACCTGTTGGTTCCTTGACTGAACACTTAAGAGAGACTGAAGCCTTTTTTGATCAGAATAATCCCTAGGAAAAAAACCACAATAGCGTGTGATAATAGTTACATAAAAGTATTTCCATAAGTGTGAAGAAGGTCAACAAGCAACAAAGTTACTGACAGAAAATACAGTTTTCCAGCGTTGCCTGGTGTCCACATGTTGTGTACAGAAGAATTTACAGCTTCTCCAGAATGCCTTAAATCAACAAAGGTGTAAATAAACTCTGTGACCAGAGTAACAGTTGTCATGTTTATACTGCATTTCAAATTGAAGCATTCTGCTTTGGCAGCCAGTGCAAATTCCACACGAGTCCTGCTGAAGTTCAAAGTAAAACGTCAGATACTATACCTCAAAAAGATCCCAGGAGGCTTTTGGTCTGCTGCTTTTTTGGTGCTCTTCAGCTTTTTGTCCTGATCAGGCATGTGTGTATCACTACTATCATTACGGGGCTAAAAAATCATTTCCTTAAAAACAAAGTAGATACAAAGAACTACATCACTGCAGCAAAAGGAACACATTTACTTAGAGAACCAACTGATACCACTTTTAGAAAAAAAACCCAACAGTTTTGCCATTTTCTCAGCATGAAACCTTGGGCATTATATCAGGATATCCTTTGAAATTCCAGATATTAATAAGAAAGCTATTAACCCAAAATACAGAAACCTTGGTTTTGCAACACATGTGTAGATAATACTGCCTTGCTCTTTCATGTATTTTTTATCAGGATTTTTCCTCTTCTTTCATCTTCTTGCCATAATTTCTCTCTGTGAATTGACTTGTTATGTTACAGCAGTGCTTACAGGCTACTATCAACATTGTCAACAACAAGCTGTTGTCCAGTCAACAGAGAATATAATAATTACATCATCCAAAATAAAAGTCAAATGAAGGATAGAAAAAGGAGGTATCTGACCAAAAAAAAGACACATACAGCAAGCTGGAAGAGGTGATTCTTCCTCTCTACTCAACTTTCCTGAGACCCCACCTGGACCACTGCATCCAGCTCTGGGTCCCCATCAGAAGAACAACAGGGACCTGTTGGAGTGAGTCCAGAGGAGGGCTACAAAGAGGATCAGAGGGCTGGAGCACCTTCCCTGTGCTGAGAGAAGCTGAGAGAGGCAGGGTTGCTCAGCCTGGAGAAATGAAGGCTCCAGGGAGATATCAAGCAGCAGCCCACTACCTAAAAGGGCCTACAAAAGAGTTGGAGAGGGACTTTTTACATGGGTATGTGCTGTTAGGACAAGTGGATGATGGCTTTTCACTACAAGAAGTCAGGTTTAGATTTGATATCAGGAGGAAATTCTTTACTGTTGGGATGCAAAATCCCCCTGGGTCTCATGTGCACAGGCCCAGGGGTGTCCAAAGATGTGAGGGCTGAATTAAAACCTTCAGAGAAACTAAGATACATAAATCCACACAGACATGAATTAGAAATGCAAGTTTAGTTCTAAATAAGCAGAGGATTTTTTAAGTGCCTTAGGAAATAAGAAACTGAATTAGTAAGAAAAGGACATAAAACCCAGTTTAAAGTTCAGTGGCATTGCCTTTTGCAAAGATAGTTAAGCTCTAGACATAATGAAAACAATGTAGCCTTGCTAAACATTCCTAGATGGAACAGATAGAGCTAGATGCATAGAACTTGTGCAAGAAATTACAAATATTGTCACACATCAATCTTAGCTTAGGATAGGTCCAACAAGAATCTAGAAAATTCATGTTTAAGCCTGATTGGCTAAAAACAGAATAAAAATGCACTGCTTTGAGGATGCTCGCACGCTTAGGGAACGCAGATTACAGGTGCTGTCGCTGCTGCTTGCCACTACTACTGATAAAGATGCTGCTGCTTCTGCTTGGGACTTAGGGGACTCTGTGTTAGAAGGCTTCCTGCATACTGCCATGAACTGTAATACCAATGCCTTCCTGAGACAGATTTTAACAATGCAATAAAGGATTTTGCTTTTACAACTACCCAACTTTTGGTCTTCAGTGAAGTCACACCGACCTCTCGACATCACTTTACTATGAGGGTGATGAGGCACTGAACAGGTTGCCCAGAGAAGTTGTGGGCATCCCTGGAAGTATCCGAGGTCAGGTTGGATGGGGCTGGGATCAACCTGTTATATAGTGAGTGACAAGTGTCTGCCATGGCAGAGACCTGGAACTTGATGATCTTAAGGTCTCTTCAACCCAAACCAGTCTATGAATCTATGATCACATAGTCTGCCAAAGAATAACAGAAATTTTCAGCAGTTTAGAATCTAGGCCTTCTGAATGTCTTATACCTACCTGCTTTCCTTGCAGTAGCTTCTTTCCACAGATGAGCAGATCTGTATGGCACGGCCCCATCAGGGACATTACCACACATTAAACCCCTGCAGACAAACGTTCAGTATGTAGATCTGACTTCCTACAAAAGCCCTGAGCTAGTCACTTACACAGTACTCACCACCTGTTCACTGAAAATCTTCTAAAGCCCTAGAAACATACAAAAGACATGGAAAGAGGATATTCAAGAGGAATCTCTTGCTGCAACAAAAGCAACTATATTGATGTAGATTCTTCTCTGAGTGAAAAAAAAAGAATGGTCAGGCACAGGCTGGGGCTGTAGAATTATCCTAGAGAATTACAAACAGCTGTGGCATATTGGTAGAGCACTTTCAATTCAAAAAACAAGGATATAATACCACTGTCTGATCCTTTCTACCTATTTTATTGTTCACTAAACATGGACTGTTTGGATATTCCTTTTGGTGTGTCTTCAACAAGACTTTCTGTATCAAATGTGATGGTCTCCTTTTCTTGCTGTGCAGTATAGTTCTCTGCTGCTGATTTTTATTTCTCCTCCTCATAAAGCAAAGAAAAAGAAGAAGAAAACTGGTCCTGAAACAAAAGCAGTGTAAACTACCAGAAGCTGCTCCTCCCCAAATGAACACCAGAGTCATTTTTCCAGTTATACAATCTCACATCACAGAATGCAACTGCTGACAGTATGAACTCATGCACTGTATTAAATCCCTCTCAGAAGTGGCCTGTAAGCCCAGTTCATCCATGTCTAGTCTTTTAAACAAGCCTTTATCCTTCTACAGGGAATCATTGATCTGGATCCACAAGAAACTTCTCTGCTCTCTTCCACGCATCTGCTCAAGAAGGTTATTAAAAACCACCTCAGAACACCTCTGTGGCACCAGTTATTACAAGGGAATAAACACAAACAGGATTTGTTCTACCACTCAGCAGACATAACTACTGAGTTCAGACTAAACTGAATGCAGTTTGCTCGTAGCATTTATTTCTTTTTCTTCAAGAGCATTAGAAGTTAAGAGAAGCCACGTACACTGCTAAGCACATTAAGAATCCTCATGAGTAAGAATTTCCATGTATTGTTTCAGTGATATTCTTATATCATCTCCCCAATACCCTGTCCATTTGGAATATTACTGAGGCATGACATGATGCAATAAGCACCTCACATTTGCACAGTAGGAAATACTGTGAAACTCGCAAGTTGTCTACTTGACTATGTGTGCACAAAGAACAGATTTCAACCAGTTAAAGAACAACCAAAACACACACAAATAAGTTGTCCATATCCATGCAAACAGAGTTAAAATTTTCAGAATCCTGTGAAATCCTTGGGTTAAATATCTAAACTGCAAGCAGCAAGATTCCCAGTATGGCTAGATTTTAATCCAGAACTGTTAGGTCTTTGTGATTATTTAGAATATTTTACAACTGTCTACCAACCTTGCTTTAGGGCTGCCATTCCAATTCTTTTGCTGTTTCCTCTACCTTGGTAAAGATGAAACAGACTAACAGATGACTAATATTTTAAAGGTTTACAGCCATTACAATAGTCCCTGTGCAAAACTGAACCTGATAAACATAAAGCTAAATTCCCTTCACTGCTGCTGAGAATGAAGGGACACCGGTTACTCCAGGATACAGCTCTCACCCAGCTCTGACGACTGGTCCTGAGGTCACCTCTCTGTTTCCTAGAGGCGAGAAGGTCAGCACAAGTCAGTAAGACCTCAAGAAAGAGGCCAGCTCTGGCCACGTATTGACCCTGCACTGACCTCTTTAGTCTGCCAGCCCGGCATTATCTCACTGGATTGGGAACCAGATCCAGGTTACAAACAATCTCTCCTACTTTAGCCCTGATTACCTTGTCTCCAAAGTACCTCTACTGTACAAGGGCAGGGACAACATGCAGAAATGAGGATTTATCCATGCAGCATAAGAGTGTTATGCCCTTCACCTTACTACAGAGATTAAACTAATTAATTAACAGCCAGCTGCCAGTGAAAATGGCTTTCCCCATTCCTTGCCTTCCCCTTCAGCCAGCAATTCTTCTCTACTTCTTCAGCTGATCTGACCCAAACCTGAGCCAGTTTAGAGTGTTGGAAATACACCTCTGTTTATATTGTTACTTTCCTACTAATTTAGCTGACTGTTACAGTGGCCTGATGAGTGTCTCTGCTGACAGGGCAGAAATGCACAGGCGTAAATCGAGGGAGAAGAGCAGAAAGCCCCTTCCATCAGTAGCCAGTCATCAATATACTTTGGTATGCTAGCACCATGTCCTGAGTGAGGGATTGACAAACAGAAACAACTCCATTTTCCTTCTATCAGTCCGAGAGAAAACAGACATTAATATTCCTTTACCTATTCTCACAGTTATTTGACTTTCTTGAAGTCACTGAGTAAGTTCCCACCCTGTGTTTCTTCTTTACTCATGCAAGCAGAAATTTCCATGGAGCCAGGCTATTATTCACTGTCCTCATAAGTATCCCCCTGCTATGACACCAGCCATGAGGAATGTATAAGAAACACACAAAACAACACTCAGTTGTGCCAGATATAAAACTGAAATCAGACAACTCTTTTCAAGAACGGAGACACATTAAAAGAAAAATGTCTTTACAGCACAGTCACATTAAATTCCATTTAAGACAATTAAATTAGAGCAATACATAAAATAAATAAAATTCATTCATTTTAATTGGGGATAATTGCATTTAATTAGTTATGTTGATTCTATTACATAGGAAGAGAGATGCATTCTGACAGCACTGGAATGCAGGATAGGACAAGAAATGCTCCAAGAAACCCGTCAAAAAGAAAAGAATCCACATGATGAGAAACAGGAGACAAAGGAATTACCCCAGATTAGATCTGTGGCCCAGCCTAGTATCTGTCCCAGATGACATAAGCACATAAGCTTCAGAAGGTAAAAAGAAGCCCCAAAACAAAGAAAACCACAAAGAAGTGTTGGAGGATGTATCTATCCCCACTGACTACAGTGTAATGGTCTCTTCAACAGGATTTCTTATAATCTTTGGTAGCAATAACTATTGGATATGGATAGTTTGTAAGCCAGCTAGTTGCTTGATTTTCCCTTAAACTCCTATCTTAATCACTCCAGTGGCCAAATACCACTGTCTAATCATACACAGGATAACAGGCTTAAGGTGGATAAAGAAGCAGTAGATATGTTGGCTTTCATATGACTTTTGATGCTGTTGCTAGATAGGAATGTACCCTATGTAATACCATAAACTGGGTCAGATGAAGGTCAGGTGAAAATTCACCCCTTAAAAGAGCAATTAGAAATATATTACTGTCAAAACAGAAATGGATTTCAAACATGGTCAAAATGATGGTAAAGGAAACATCAATGGTGATGAAAAATTCCCAAAAGCTATTTTCCTAATCCAGTCTGATGGAAAAAAAAAAAAAGGAAATTCTGGCTGGCTTCCCCTCTTGTTCTCAAAGAGCATGGCAGTCACAATGGATCCCCACCTGTGATAGCCTGTGTCTAGGAAATTGTATTGAAGAACCCACACAGAGAATGTTTGAAGAATATTTCTTCCATTTTATTAACTAAATCAATATGGAAAATTATGTGTTTGCTATACACAAAAACTTCCATGCACATATGTGTCTCAACCTTTCTTTAAAAACTTCTTTGGAGATTCTCTAAAGGTTAACAAGGGTAAGATTCTCCCTGTTTTCCTGACAAATGAAAACATTCAAGCTACTGCAGTTTTGGGGTTGTTTGTCTTTTGTTTTTTGGGGGTTTTTTGGTGGGTTTTGGGGGGGGGAGGAGGTTGTTGTTGGGTTTTTTTTTGTTTGTTTTCCCTCTGTACCACCTCATTCCATAAATGGCCAGGCCTGTTCTCAGATTGCTGGGATAACCAAATGTCAGTCTCTGGGTTAATTTCCAGAGCATAACTTCCCTCTATAGAGTTTGCCTATATGTACCCTGCTAAACAGCAGTTAACATATGTAAGGAAAATACAAACAAACAAAAAACTTCCCAAAACAAGCAAACAAACAACAAAAAAAGACAAAACCAAAAACCAACCCAAAAAACCCTCCAAGAAACCCTCCAAGAAACCTGTCAGAAATAAAAGAATCCACATGATGAGAAACAGGAGACAAAGGAATTACCCCAGATTAGATCTGTGGCCCAGCCTAGTATCTGTCCCAGATGACATAAGCACATAAGCTTCAGAAGGTAAAAAGAAGCCCCAACACCCACCCACCCGCACCCCCCAAAAAGAATAGGGGATTTCTGAAGCCTATGGGCAGCTCAGTTCAAGATCAACTCGAGAATAACACGTAGCTCTTTGAAGTTTACCCTCTCCGCTCTCACTACCAAGCAGACTTTTATAGGGAATTTTACCGCTATTACTTAGAGCCTCTGGGAATCGCCAGATTGTTCAATGCCTACTGAAAGCCCAGATCCGGTGCAAGTGCAAGGTTGTGGAGCACGTCATGAAGTGGAACGGGAGGAGGACGGGGACATTGCACTGCGTTCCCTATCCTTCCCTGCCCTCGACCGGACTGCCCCATCCCCTGCCTTGCGTTTCCGTTTGTTCCCGTACCTCCGCTCCCGCTCTCCGCGGTGCCTCAGCGGCTCCCGCCCCGTCCCCGCTCCCTCCGCGCCGCAGCCCGGCTACGGCAGCGCTGGCTCCGCCTGGGCGGGACCCGTGGCCAATCGCCTCCCCTCTTCTTGGCCCGCCGGCCAATCGCGAGCCGCCGTGCTGCGCAGTGCCGGGGCTCCGTGGCAGCGCTTCCGCCCGGCGCCGTCGCTATGGGCACCGGGACGCCGCGGCCGGGCCCGCCCCGCAGGGTCCGACCCCAGCACCCCCCGGGGCAATGAAAACAGAAGCGGCGTTAATGGAGTCCAGGAGATTGTTTATTGCTTTTATCAACTTTCTGAAACGTTACAAAAGATATTTTTATTCTAGCAGTAATTAAAACAACACAAAGGCTGAATCTTTCACATTAAAGACAAGTCTGAGAGTTGTGTTTTCTGTATAAACTGAATATTGATTCTACAGTTGGAATAATGTTTTCATTTGCTTTGGATTTGTTTATAAAGTAAGAAAACGTCACTGTAATTAGAAAAGCAGTCATAAAAAATTCGAACCATATAGTATGTAATCACATTTCAAATAAGGAATATTTAAATCAAAACTGCAGTTCAGCTGCAAAAGCTGAACCTGGAAGACACCTTTGCACAGGAGCATCAGCAACAATAGAAAGGAAAACACTAGAAATGATGTGTCTCTCCAATAAAATCATTTAGAAAAGTATCAATTTTCAAACTCATTCATTATTCCAAATAAATGTCAACAGATACTAAATTCAATATGAAAGTGTCTTTAGGTAAAGTTCAACACCAACTACAAAGTCCTATAAGTTTTCACTAAAAACAGTATAAAATAAAATTGACAAACTTACCGAGCAATTTGCTTTATTTATAGCACTACACTTAAGCTGACTCAAAGCTGTGTGCATCTATAGTCTTAAAATTCGCCATAAAATAAATTATTGTTGGTATAAACAAAGCATTTCCCACGTTTTACTGTACTTGATAATTTTGTCCTAGATGAGTAATTAAAACATTACTAATCATAAGAAAGCAAAAAGAAAACTAAGCTTGCTGTGGTGCTCGCTTGACAGATTACATTTGTGAACTGAGAGTCATGAACCATTTACTTTATGATTTACAGAACCTATGTACAAGACAAACCCTTTAGAGAGGTGCAGGCTCTGCGATGTGACATCCACTTGTTACAGAAATATTTTACAGCCTGTCGAACCTGCCTTTGCAAAGGGCACGAATTAGGAAGTGACCGTATAAACACAGAGATGCAGCTGAAGCAAATGTTAACTTATGGGAGAACTTTCATTAAATGAAGAAAAAATGGCCAAGATACTTGGTTGAAAAAGATCCTAAAACCATGAGGGCACCAAGTTCTACCCTGAAAGGTTTTATGATGACAAACTTGGCAATTTGGAACATTTCACGGAACAATTGTATAAAATATTATGTTATAGCTGCAAAATTAATCTAGGAGGAAATTGTTGTTAACTTGGGCATATGTAAACAGAATGAAAAACATGTCACTGTAATACATATGAAAGCAGTAAGAATGAGTTTTCTAGAATATAATTTAAACATAAAACTGCATTTTAAGTAGATACATTTTAGATGATAATTTAAATGGAGTGGTCAAAATTAAGACCTACATTTCATGTAAACATTAATATTTATAAATAACTTAGAAAAAAAAAGAAAAAAAAAAGAAAAAAAAGAAAAAAAGAGGGACTTCCTGAGGTGGCTCTGCAGCCAGGTACACAGTAGCACTAAGCTCCATTCCAGGAAACCAAGGCATCTATAAAAAGTGCAGGGTTGTTTATTTTCCTCTAACTGTTGGAATGGAAATCCATTGGCGTAGTTTTTATAGGGCTTAAGCCCTATTAAAAAAAAAAAAAAAGTCAGTGCACAGCAATTATCACTGCTCTTTTGCATCCATTAAGGCAAAACATATATCTGCATACATTAAGCTACATCCTTAGTTCTTAGTTGTCTTATTTTAATACTATGTGTGATTTTAAAGCAGAGAAGGTGTAAAATGAGCAGTGAATCACTTAACCATGCATCAGCAACAGGGATTTATGCACTCAATACCAGATCTTCTCCTGTTTATATGGCAAGAAAGTGCAAGTATAACTATTGCCCAAGTACACTGGAACAAAAGGTCACTGTAAACTGGTTTGCCAAGTCATGGTATTTCTGGCACTGATTTAAATATCTATACTATTAAATAAATACTGTGATTAGACTTGTGGGGCTTTGGTTTTGTTTCCTTTCAACTTTACTCATAATATATCCACTTCCTGTAATATTGACCAAAATTTAACTGTTCTGAAGTAGAAGCCAAATACAAGGTCTGCAGCACCATGGAACCCTGACATCCAGCATTAAAAAGTTAAAAATCCAAGAGGCTTCTAGTAAATTTTTGGGTCTTTGGAAACTGTTGCAGGACTGTGACCAAAAAGCGTAAAATACGACTGAGAGGACCAAAGTACTGTATTGTGGATGATGCTGCATAAAATGCTCAGAATATATCTTCCCTCCTTGGATCAGAGCAAGAGGTACTTAGTAGTCAACTAATGATATGCAGATGGTGTTTAGGATTTTTTAAAATAATGTAGAAAGTTTTGAGAAACCATCTGCTGTAGTTTCATTGTTATCTCAATTTGATCACAGGGAAACCATGGGCTATTTTCTGAAAGAGCACTAAGTCAAACTAAGGCACAAGCTAAACTATGATTTAAGAATGCAGGTCATTACACAGTATTGGTCAAACTGGTAATGCAGACCCCTCTCTTGCTTTGCCACTGACCTGAGCCTGTTATGAGAGTTTGGATACCATTATTCATATAGCTGTACACTACGATTTCCTTTCTTTCAAAATGTCTTCTCGGAATTCAGTTAAATGAAAAAAGGAAAGAAAAAAAAAAGTTAAATAACTGCATTACATTTAAAGGGAACAGTAACTGTCCATGTAATGTAAATATTATTTTTAAATGTTTCTATTTATTCCCACTGATTGCTTTAATTTTGTAATACACAATTACCCTCTCTACAGGTGACACTTGGCTGAAGAGCAAAATTCCACCTCAAGTGGAATTTTCAGATAAAGTCTGCCCTCCTCCAGAATCAGCTCCTTTTGCAATTGTTGAGAATTTTATCACTTGGTCCATGGTAAAACTCCCAACTCTGCCAAAAGCAGAATTAAGCAAACAGCATCTTCTAGTATTAAATGAGCAGAGATTCTAATTAAAGCCATCGAAATGCATCCAGAAAGGGCTAGAGGCAATTCAGAATGCAAAGAGATAATGTTGGAAATTAAAGCCAAAAAAACTAAGACATAAGGCAAAAAAAAAATTAAGAATGGAAACTGCACAGGTAAGTGATCAAGATTTTCATTTATATATAAAATTCTCATTATTTCAAATATTATAATGCTAAACACTAGAACTTGAAAATGTAAGTACAATAAATGCACTGACTGCATCTTTATCAGTGGAGTCCCCAAAAAATCCCATTTACTTTAATAAATGAATATTTATTTTTTCAATTCATCTTACATGATAGAAATTTATACTAATTAAATAAATAAAGTGTTTAAAAATAAGTTGGTGTGCTAGCATATATGCCCTTTACAACGGAGAGGATCAGAACTGTACATACAAATACCACAAGCCATTAGTAATCCATAGAATAATACTGATCACAAACCTATTCCAGAACTGAGCTACAACTAATTTAATCAAATACACAGTAAATTTAAAAATTTATTAACCAAGGAATATATTTGATGAAGATATGAAATACTCTAAAATCTTAGAGCTTAGTAAATCAGACACTGAAAATCTACAGGTAAAAATGTAAGCAAAAACAGGAAGGAAAGAATTCAAGAGTACTGACGTGGTAAGTACTTATAATTTCCTATAGACCAATTGCTGCCTGTAATCCAATTTATACTATGTAAACATGGAGTGTCCAGAATGGCAAATACTGACTTGGGACTGTAACTACCATTACTGCACTCATACTGCTACTGGACAATAATGAAAACTCAAGAGAATTAAAAAAAAAAACCAAAGAAAGCAGCACACCAGGGTATTAGATACATTTTAAGGCTTAACTAACCACCTGACTCAGGGCTCTACGCCACTTCTGTAGAGTAGGAGAGACAGAATCCAGAAAACACTAGCATGGAGTGGAGACATAAAACACAGTAGTTCTTGTCAACAGCACATTAACATTTGTTCTATGAAACCACAAAAAAAGTATACCCTGCAAAAACAAGCACTAATCGCCTGCATGGAAAACAAAACTTTTGTAGCACACATTATAAACAGAGGTATTGCAAAATTTTAAGCAATGTGGACCAGTAATCATCAGCAAAAGCTGATGTAACTTTTACACACATATGATTACTGAAAATAATAAGCATTCCTTACAGTCTTCCTATTTAAAAATTAAAATAAAATTTCCAATAAAATAAATAAATGAAGTGTGATTACCACTCATCTTATTTGCTGGGAAAATTTTGCATTATGCAAGCATATCTACAGTGCCCTAAACAATGGCAGAATTTAAATATATGTTGCTCCTTAAACTGGAAATCACACTTCCATGGTATAATATCCTACAGTGATATATATACACACACAAATACAAGCATTTCCCATTGGTTCCATTCTATAAAGATGTTTCAGCATCCACGTATCTCACAACATGTGAATTTTCCACTTCTACTTTCACACTTTCTGGTTTTTCAGGGCTGTTTGAAAACAAAGAAGAAAATGTAAGGTCTGGCTCACTTTCAGAAAGGTTAAATTTCAAATGTTTTATACCTCCCAGTGAACACTGAAAATATTTACATAAGGATGCTTTTATGATGAGGCATTTCTATTACATTTTAGTAATTGTTAAACACTATTCACCAGAACAGTAGAAACTTAGAAGAGAGAAAACACCAATATCTCATTATAAACACCATATCCAATTCCACTGCTTTTATATGTATTTGAAACTGTTCATGCAAAACATCTTTAAAAACCAACAAATAAATCCCCAACACAGCCCGCAAAATTGTCTAGATAAAAATACTCAAAAATATATAACAAGCAATATTGCTATCACTTCTTGATTCTTGGGCAGAGAAACCACCTGTTCACAAGAATGGGAGGACATTTCAGTCTGTTCAAAAGGGGAAACCACACTTCCAACAACAGAAGAGGACAGTAAGAAAACGGTGTAAGTGTCCATTCAAGTGAAACAGAAGACCCTAAAGACAAGTGGCACCTGAACAAGTGACCCTGTTAGGGACACAGACACTGAACAGAGCCTAACTGAAGGACAATAAGGAATGTCCCCAGGTAGTCTGAAGTCACTAGAAGATGAAATGGAACAGCATAAGAGGGAGGATGAGTTTCAGAAGAGATGACATCTCTGTAGAGTTGCTCTTTCATGAAAAAAAAATATTAGAAATTCATGCAAAGAGAAAAGTTCTGTGTCTCCTTAGAAAATTCAAGTGTGCTGGGATTCCACAGAGACTGTAAACTCTGATAGATGGTTGAGGTAGAAAGAAAAGGCAATCTGGATCAACTCAAGAAAAGGCAAAAAAAATTTAGAAATTTATCTTTTTAAAAAATAGGATTCTTAATAAATCACGCGAACCCACAAAACATGTCATCTGGAATTATAAAAGATATGCCTCCTTCAAACAGCAGTATTTGAATATAAATCTGGAAACAGCAGTGCCTACAGAACCATTTTACCACAGCACTAAATGTCTGTCTGTACCACCAGATGAAGACAGTTATGCAGAAAAACTTTAGTAGAACTAAAATGAGTAATTACCTGGAAAACTGGAAATTACTTTTGAATCACCAGTAGTGACACCTCTGAATGTCAACAGGATGCAAAGAAGGTGTAGCAAATACCTCAAAACAGCAACCAATTGAGTTAAGGCTCAAGAAGTCTGCCTTTCAACACTTTCCAGATTAATGCAATATCAGATTGCCTGTTAAAAAGCTGGTTTCTGGCACCAGTGTTTTTTATTTTCAATTTGTAGCTTTAGCAAACATCCTACCAACATGGATTTTTTATTGTACTAAGCTCAAGCAGGGTGTGTTATGGAATCAAAGGGAAATGTCTTATAGCAAAACATAAAACATAGAATAATCAATACAAGGCTAAGCACAACAAAAACCACTGCAAACTGGTCAGAAGTCTACTAAGTCTAGTATTGCATCTATCTCCTTACTAACTTAATCTACTCAGGAAACAGGAAAGTGAGAGATGAAATTGTACTAACTTATAACTGCCTGAAAACCAAATCTAAACATCTTAATTCCTCTGGAAAACAAAATAGTTTTGTTACAGGAGATACAGGCCTCTGTCTCCTCAAGCCTTATACACCCAATGGCTATCAGATAATGCTCTAGAATCACCCACGAATTCTGTAATGGGCTTCTGAGAATTTAGCAAGAAAGTAAAAAACCTATTAAATAAGAAGGGTATACTGACACACATACTCTCTTATTTCTTTAATACCTCTATTATTTGTCTTCTTGATGGTCTCGCTCGTATGGTACTCAAGTTTTTGAAATGTTTTAATTAAATGTGTTTTACATTTTAAAAATGTTTAAACAACAGCCTAGACATTCACTGGAACTGGTACCTGCACTGATGAGTCTCTCAAGCTTTTGCTCTTACAATACACCTCAAAGCTCTTTCTCTGACTCCTTTACCCTTGGTTGACCTGCTGTCTGGCCAAAGCAAAGCATATTTCCATGCCTAGTTGGAGCAATGAATGTGGTGAACAGACAAATGGTATACAAGTGCTAAGTCACTGCTAGTGTTTCCAACAGTACCTGAGATGGCTTGGACAGAGCCATGAACAGAGTAGGAACACTCCAGCCTTGGAGAGAGTATGAACATTCACTCCGCGCATGAATACTTTCACTGAGATGTAATTTTATACAAAATCTGACAATTTTGTATCTCTGAAATATGTCTTCCTCTGACAGAATTGGCTGAAAGGGATCAACCAATAGAAGATACAATAGATAACAGGATCGCTTAAGTTTAGTTTTCTGAGGCAAACATGCCCATTCTCCCCTCTCCTACATAAAAACTACTAAGCAAAAGATGCATGGATGTGGAGCAGTCCACAGACAAGTCTGTTGCTTTGTTTTCCAGCCTTCAGCCTTGGAGTCAGAAATTTCATGCAAACAAAGTAATGTTTACAGAACTGTTATCATGTTTTTCGGATTCCTTTCTGTGAAGGGAATCTTGATGGACACTTTCTAAGACCAGTGAAGTTGAAGAGGTTGAACCTCAGTCTTCCAATCTGGTCTTCCTTTTAGAAATCTATATAAGTTGTAGAAAAAATTAAACTTTCTCTTTTCCCGCTTCGACTCCGTGGTTATCACTGCATCTCCCTCGGGACAGCATTGCGCAACACAAGTCCCTATAAATTACAAGCCTTTCAGGAAGTTGGGGATATTTTGTATAAATATTCATGATTTGGCTTGTTTCCCTAGATAGATTCAGTCAGACAGGGAAGAAGTTAGCATAGAACAGCAGCATGATTCATCACACTCTGACTTTGTTCTTTGATAGGGAGCTCACAGAGAAGAAATGCTATTGGCCAGCATAGAAGATGCGTGTCAGCTTACAGGGAATGTTCACAGCATTGAGGACTCATGATCTGTCCATGTACTTCACTGAAGTATATTTCCTATTCAGTGAAGATAATATTTGAGACAGGTTTAATTTTTAGATATTAAAAATGAGTTGAGGAAAAGTAATCCAAGCAACACACTCACCCACAAAAACAGGGCAGATCCTAGGGCAGTACAACAAGGAAAGTGCTGTATTTACCTTTTATTCTTGATGGAATTTGTATTACTAAAGATCAAAACACTCCCATGCTCATGTACACCCTAGTATTTAGAAACCCTAAGCTCATCAGAGTAGTAAAAACTTCTGTTAAGTAAACAAATAGTAATTTTAAAATTACTATTTAAAATAACACATTTAATAGAAGAGTAATAAAATATTCCTTATAGAAAATTATAAACTTTAGAGTAAAGAGGAAAAATTAAGCTCAAATTCAAGTTCTTCTAAAGTAAGAAGTCAATAACTCAGATTTATAAACCACATATACTCATTTTTAAGAAATGTTTCAATAAATACAAGTACAGCTGCCAAACACAAGATGATAGTTAGAAAAGGCGTGAGTAATTATAACTACCTCAGGTTAGCTCTGGTTACTTTGGCATTCTCAGTACTCATGGCAAGAGCCTTCCACTGTGCAGTTTTGGCCATTTCGTCTGATATGTTTACAACTGAGGGATCAGTGCTAAAGAACAAACATACTTTCTGGTTAGTATTCAAGTCCTTGCAACACTATTATACTTACTGTCACTCATCATTTACATCAGTTGTGCCTTCTTTCAGTATTTTACACAGCCACAAGTTGAGTTCATTTCTTAAAGGTATACTTCAACAAAAACCTGAAAATTTAACTCACTAGCACTACCATAATTACACAGCATCTCCAAAGTTCTTCACATAGGTAACAGTAAGATATCGAGAATACTTGAGAGGTAACCCATACCTAACTTCAGAATTTTACATCCCAGAAATAATGAATTGAATCACACTGTCGTGCTAAGGCTTTCATGAATCAGTTACTTTAACTGGCTTCTAGCAAATAATCAAAGGCAAAAATTTAGGAAAGGTTAATAAAATTTTAAAAATTCAGGTGAGATTTGAAACTATTAAAAATCTAGAAATTCCAATTATCTTGACAGGTAATGGGTTTTTTCCTCAAAAGCCTTATTAGATATTTTGCAAGGTTCTTTTGCCAGCCCACCCCCCTCCCAAGTGCTGCAAAAGCTAAGTTTACCCTCACAGATGTTAAGTCTTTAAAGCCTATTTCCACTTTTGTCCTCCACACAGTTAAATGTTATAGTTACAGCAGAGTTAGGTGTTGCCTGTAGGTCTGTTTTCTGTTCTGTTTCATATTTAAGCTTCAGAATCTACCCCAGGTCATCTGTAAATTTTTCAAATGGCAGAAAAAACTTTCAAAGCCATTTTTCCTCAGGGACCCCCACAAGATATATAAGGCAGCAGAATACATACAAAACACACGCAGTTGGTGAAATCACAGCTCTACTGTGAGAGCAATTACCAACTCAAATGCTTTTTTAAAAAAGCTTTAGCATTTTCATTTGAGTTGCTTAAGTCTGATTAACCCTGCTCTCAGAATAAACAGCACTCCGCAGGAATATCTGTCTAATCTGAACTTCTGTCTGTTCCCAACTCTCATCAGGGCATAGATCCATAGGAAGGCCAATTTTTAACCTAGGAACCCTTAGCATTAGAGAAGAAATGAAAACCCATAAGCTCTTTATCTGTCATATCTTCAGGTTGTGTTAGAACAGTTGAGAACACCCGACAACTAACTCAGCTAAATACAACCCCAGTAAGGCAGACACTAACAGAGACAAAATGCCTACCAAAGTTGAAAGGATTTCTATGACTGAAATTCCAGCACTTCCTTTTCTGGAAGAGAACCTATTCTTACATTTATGTTCAGAAAATAACCTTTTAAAGTAAAAATGGTTTCCAGTAAGAGGGGTTTTCTGTACCACAGAAATGACAACTTTAGCCCTTGCTAAGGTAAACCAAGTAATTGCACATGTAGATTTCTTCTAGAAAAACCCAAGTGGCTGGCAAACACATGGCTCAACTGATGCCATTAGTTGCTTAATGCTCAGTATTTCATGCACAGTAGCACACAAATATTCCACAGAAACTGACCAGGGATGCTTCTTCACCTTTAGTACAGCTGGTCGAAACTGAGTCATCTGATCTGTACAAGATGGTCATGTAAATTTATCATTAAGATGCAGTTTTAAAGAACAATGCAATATAAAAATACTAATGTAGCACCATGAGATTCATCTTCATATTTCCTAATCATGGCTAAGTTACCAGCTTGGGGGAAAAAATTTCAACTCATACACAACCAACTTAATATAAAGCAAATTACAGCCTCTGATAAAAGAACTTTTAAATAGACATTATTTTATACCTGTATTTCAGGGATTTTACAGGAAACTCCAGATTTGTTTCTCCATATGCAAGGTTTACACTGTCACTGTCTGAAAACATTCTTTCTGCTTCCTGTAAATTCCAAGTAAGAAGTTTGTAAAATTACTCACATAGCAGAAACTATGGTAGTATCTCAAGTAATTCAGTTATTATCTGAAGTTACATGACAGGTGAGGCACTTCTGTGTAGGTACCGCAGTTGAATGCAGGAGACAAAGCTTATGAACTTTCCTCTTAGAAGCAGGGACATGGGACACTGGGGAAGGAGGGTGTTACAAACTTGGCAAGGAATTCATCTAGGTGGTGTACAGCAATGCAGGACTTCCATGGAGAACTTACAAAAGCTATCTTACTCTACTATTGCTAACTAGCATTTGCACTTAATGACAGCTCCAAAACACACATGAGCAAAACGTCCCTGATATTATGAACACTTTTGTGACTAATTTAAACAGAATAAAGAAATTCTACTCCACCACTTCCCTCTCCCTCTTCTTTCTCTCTTGTTCTCCATTTTCTTTCCTTCTAATCTGATGAAAGACAAAAACCCCAACATTTTTCTGCTAACAACTGCTTCTTTCCACTTTGCTTGAAAATTTTGATCACAAATAAGCATCATAGTTTGTAATAGCATAATTGAAACAGTGACTTAATTCCTTAACCACCAGCAACAGTTCCTCTAGTAAAGAATTTCATCCCGTTAGGGAGGAATGTCAAAATATGTATCTGGTACATAAGATCATATGCTCAGGTCACATAAAATTCTTTTAAATTGCATTAAGTGCTTCCTAGAAATTTACAACATGCTCAGTTTGATTGTTTTCACACTTACTTCTTTCTCTTTTATCTTTTTATCATCTTCTGTCTTCTTTTTACTTTCTGGCATAAGATCATCAAGCCAGCTAAGCTCTTTTTTGGTGAAACATAAATCCATGAGCTTGCGAATGAACACTAATGCTAAAACCTAAAGGGAACCATAGACAAAATACTTTATATTAAACTATTCAAATGAACAAAATGCACACACATTTTCAGTACACTCAGAATCTGTAATTGAAGCCCTTTTTTCTAGTACTAGATTTTATCTTACCCCAAAGGTAAATAATTTCCACTCTCAATAGCTATTCACAACTGAATTGCTTGTTTTTGGAAATGAGAAATCTTTGTGTTTCAAAAGTGAACCGCTTGTACTACAAGGGATTTTTGTTTCTTTCCCACTCCCTTTTTTCTTAGAGGCAGCAAACATCTTCTGAAGAGACTTTGAATAATATGTGTAGTCTTGTACAAAAACTATTATTCTGGCTAAACAGAAAACTTACCATCATAGGGAAAACAACAGCAGCTGCAGAGGCTTTAATCACCCACAACAGAACTAGACAAGTGAGCTGAACAACTGTAAAGATATGGACCTTCCAGAGTGGCACATAACGCAGATAAATCAGGTCAGGTTGATGTTTGGCAGGCATTCCAAACAGCTTTATACGGTCAAAAAACTGCATGGAAAATAAAATCATACTTCTGTTAATTATTTTTTGCCTCTCAAGAAGAAAATAAACATTTTTAGGGGACTGCAGAAATGTAAGATAATCCCCCTCAAAAATACTAATTAAAGACAGTGAACATTCAAGGGTGTGAAACTGGGGGCTGTTTTGCGGGGGTTGTCATCCCCCACCTCTCACCAATAGTAAAAAATTCCAGAATATTTCAGAAATTTTGTTTCTTAGCTACACTACTGAAAGAATAAATAAAAAGGAACTGATAAGTAAAGACACAATAGTGTAAGAACAAATACCTGAACATCACACTCAGGAAATTATCCTACATGCTATTGAGACAATATGGAACAACTTTATTGTGGCTCACATAATGTGGGGTGTTACAGTCTCCTTTTCATTCAGTGTTAAACAAAAGCAAACTGCTCATTAAAATCAGACTTTACCTGAATGCCTTTTAATGAAGATACTCCCATGTAAAGAAAGACGCCATACAAAACTGGCATTGGAATAAACTGGGGAGGAAAAAACACTGACAGTTAAACGTAGAATCAACATGACAGAAGAGAGTAGTCCATATCAGTGAAAGGCACAGGCCAAGTAATTTTTTACTTTATATTTTACTTAAGTGAAATCTGAGGGCCTTTATTTAAAAGAATACATATTTATCATTGAGCAGCAAAAAAATCTAGAACTTACAAGGCTATCACTAGGAAAAGAAGTAGTTCTGCCTTGACTGCCCATTCACTCTATTTTCTAGGTTGCGACCAAAATTTTTATTCATGGTGAGTATACTGCTTTATGTTGCTACTTGACAGGAACTGTATCAAGACTACTGTATTCTGTACAACTACCAATGAAGTTGCCACATTAAGTTTTACTTTTGCACATTTGCATATCTAGAACAGACAATACAAAATCCTCACCATACCAACTGAGCTATGAACATCTGCTAATTATTCAGAGCTGAGTTTTGCTCCAGTAAGAAGTCCAATTTAAAGCTTACTTTAAAGATAACACTTAAAATTATTTAGATTGTAATATATAACAGATAGCTTATATAACTTTGTACAGTGCAATTTTATATTTTTTATATAAATTAAAGCTTACTAAGATAACGAAGTTGCCCACTGATCTCAGTGGCACTTGCATCAAACCTCTGCAGTGAAGCCTTCTTTGTTCCTGAATTCATTAAGCTTCCAAGTGAAGGACAGCCAAGATACAATGTGAAATCTTAATAAAAACTGCTGCTATCAAGACTGAACAAAAACCTTTATTTAAACACTGTGAAATAAAACTATGCCTTAGGGATTTATTACTGCATGTGTGTGTGCGGCTAGTGTCTTCACTCTAAGTTCTGTAATTTGATAAAGTATCTTCTACTGCATTGAATCAGTATAAATCCACACGTGGAACAAAAGTACAGCAACTGACAGATGTAAGGTTTTGTTCTCCTTACTTCTTTTGAACAATATCAGTCATTCACAGTGAAAAAGAAAAACATTTCTTAAAGAGCAAAGAGTATTAATTCCATTCCTATTACCTTGGGTCCATAAAACAAAAAGCATTTGTTTCTAAGAATAAAAAGTTAAAATATGGGGTTTAAAACACTTGCTTCAGCAACTAGCACTTTTAATTTTTGCTCTTGAGCAACAATAAATCTATTTCAGTATTTCTGGTTTTGATTCTGATTATTCGCATTATACAGCTGAGTTCTTGGTAATTTTTTAATGAGAGATTGTAAAATCTGAGTACTTATTTTTAGCAACTGCTATGGCCTTATTCTTTTCAGACCTTTACATTCTTTAATAGACATACAAATGTTCAACTACTTAAAATGTATAACACATAACTACTTATTAAACTATAGCTGTATGTTTACTGGATCATTTTTTTCCCATTATTTAAATTCGAGAAGCGACATTTCTTACAAAATCACTTGAGATCTGTCTTTGTTTAAACAGACTTCCACAAAGTTCTTTAGAAATACCAGCAGTTACGCAGTATCTGCGTTTCTGGCAACAAAAAGATAGTTCTTTCATTTCTCCTTTTAACTACTGGATTTGAAACAACAAAGCAAAAGTTGAACAGATTTTAGTAAATCTAAACTGAGTAATTTTCTTCCAATAGAGTCTCTGAAAGGTCACTAGGGATATAAATTAAGAGATAAATTGTAATCTGACGCTACAACACAACCTGCAAAATCACCATTACACTGTGATGATGCATAAAATAATCCTGACGCTCTAAAAATCAAATGAAGTTTCAGATGCTGAGGAACAAGAAGTGAAAAATGTCATTTCTCCCTTTTAAAGCAATGTTTCTGTTCATTCTGCTACACTATATTACTTCTGCTCAAGTAAGCTTACTGAAAGAATAAATAAAAAAGAACTGATAAGTGAAGACACAATAGTGTAAGAACAAACACCTGATCATCACACTCAGGAAATTATCCTACATGCTATTAAGACAATATGGAACAACTTTATTGTGACTCACTCCTTTTCTCTCTCCATTTATCCACTCACATAAAAACTGCAGTTTTTAGGTAACATGACCTCAAGAAACTGAAAAAAGAGCCGGCAAGAAAATCAGGTAACACAGGAAAAAGTTGCTTTCTTCACTACTCACTACATTCCTAGCTTTCTCAGATTTCATTTTCTTGTATCCTTCCATATTGTTTCTATTCAACTAACATCTGTTGCTAAAAAAACAAATTGAGAATGAGTCCAGGCATATCTTATTTAACAAAATTTTCTCCCATTATGAAATGCTAAATCACAACAGCAAAATCAAACGCATAAAGAAAATAATTTGGGAAAACTGCCTTTTACCTTTAACACAGAGGTCATGGACACTGACATCCCCATCAGCACAAAAATCATCAATCCTGTCACTCGCTGCTCCCGAATTCCCAAAAACTTTGGTTGTTCTCCTGGTGCTGAGCATTGAGATTCAACTTTCAGGCTGTTAACATGACTTATAGACAGGACAGTTGCAGCAACAAACCACGGTAAGCCCATGAGAGAACATATTCCCAACATAATACCAACCATGAGCAGATCAAGATGATAACCACAGCCTTTCTGCAAAATTAAGCAAACAAATAATTTGATATTTCTATTTATATGATACCATATTTCTAACTCAGCAGGTGAATAACCTACAACTACAAAAGTCAGATACTTTGAGAGTGTCCACAAAATTATATTTGTTCTTGATTAGTCAATTTATATTTAGCAGCTGATGGTCATTTCACAAATTTGCAGAATGAATTTGATTTAAAGTAAATCTGACTTACACAACATTAGACTTCTGTAAAAATTACTTTTACCTTCAGTTTATGCTCTTTCCTGTTTACAATAACAGCTGTTATTTGTTGATCCATGAAAATGAGAATGGTACAGAGCAAAGCAGGAAGAGCAGCAATCAAGAGTGTCCACCAAGGATTGCCTCCAAGAGGATCTATGAACCATCCTCGGTCTTTTCGGGTGGGCTGGAAAAAAAAATAAACCAACCCATCAACAATGAGAATTAAATTACTAAAATCAAATGCAGATCTTGTCATTACAAACAGCTCCAATGAACAACAGATCAGTCTCTTAAGTATACATTTAGGTTGTTTTCCAATGGCTTTGACCAAAAGACTGATTTAGCTGTTACAGGTGAACATGACATTTATATGGAAAAAATTAAAACAAATCCATTCAATTCTTTCATTTTGTACATTTGCACAAAAGAATGCTTCCTTTTCACAGTAATAATACAAAACATAATTTCTTCTGTCAGATGAGACATCCAAAACAGAAAAGAGAAACTACTTGATCAACTACATTGTAATCAAAAAAGAGAAATTTCTGTTTCTATACAACTCAATTAATTGTTCTACTGTTCATAAAACTGCAAGCATTTTAAAAGTTAAGTTTTTCAAAATATTTTGTTTCTTACTTCAAACTTCTCTGGAACATTCAGCTTAGGAGAAGGTATTCCTACAAAATAGTCTATCACAACCATGATTACAATGGTCAGAAATACTGCGAAGTCACTGATGGTGGAACGCACCTATAAAGAAAAGACTTGTGTTAAGTCTTGATTTTTCACTATTCTAATTGGCATGTGTAGAAGAACTATTTTCTCCCCTATAAAAAGTGAAGTTTATTTATATTATACTGCACCACTGAATATTATCCATTTTTTCTTGTTACTTTAAAATTTAAGCTGCCGACCAGCATATTGTGAAGCTGCAGAAGACAAGTATTTCATACAACTGTTCACTCATTTATAAGTGTCCTACTGCCAGAGGAAAAATTACTTCAAACAATTCCATCCTATTTCACTCCCCTCAATCCCATAGGGATGCTGGGCCACCACAGCTAATCCTTGGTACCTTAGGTCAGTAATATTCATAGATTTCATGTTTTAATCAATAGGAGGTGGAAAATTCACAATACATTCATATTACCAAAGCTAACTTTATTAAACAACAGGAAGACATTACAGGGATGAGCTGAGGTTTACAGCGTATCTAACCACTTTCATTTTGCCTAGCAGAAGTTACATAAATCAGTCTAAGAAGAATCATCACATTAGGATCTATTAGAAATGGTAATCCCCCGAGGAACCACTCAAACCCCAAAACAGCAGGAGTCTAGGGAAAGCAATTAATTGTTTTGTACGGCTAGGTGAGGAAAAGAGCAGCAACACTGTCTTACTAATGATACCTGGCAATACTGATTAATGTGGGGAGATGAACTGCTTAGGTCTTTCAAAGTTTAGAATATCTTGTTGTAACTCTACAAAAATACAGAATAAGCACTGAATTTTCTGCAGATGATTTCTTTCCTCAAATGTCCAAAATTTTGTAATTATTAGCTGACTTTTGGGTTTTAATTTCCTTTCCTGTCTTAAAAGAAATCTCTCAAGATAGAATTCAACTCCATTAAATTATACCAAGGTATGTTTTACAAGGTAACAATAGTCTAGTCTCTAATCAGAATTACCTTAGTTGGGAAATAGCGTTTGGTCTTGAATTTCTTAAGGAAAGAGGAGAGGAAAAATGTTGCGAAAAATAGTATGACAGACCAGAAGAGAACATCTGGAATATATGGTCCGTGATGGCCACAAGCTGATCCACGAAACACACCATGATATTCTAAACATTCCTGCAAAGAGAAAAGCTCTTCATATATCTATGGTTTATTCAAATATATTCACGATATTCAACCAAGCTTCCAACTTTTCCATAGAAAACACATTTGAGAATGTTCATCATTCCAAAAATTCTTTCCTTTATCACTACCTCACCCTGAAAAAGCCAGACATGTGTGCTGCCTGATCCAGAAAAGCCACAGCAGCCACCACTGATTATTTCAGGATGCCAAAATGCTGGGAGATGCCCAAGAAGAAACTACTTCTTTATGGTCACATTACTTCTATTCTGTTCTTCAAAGCATTGAAAGATTGCCCAGGAAAAGCAGAATAACCAACATCAACTTTATGCTAACAGACATAAAAAAGGATCTCCTCAGTTTCTCCCACCTCTTTGACTTTGTTTTGCTCAGTTAAGGGAAAAAAAATATAGTCTTATAAAATAAGATTATCCAAACCATAAGAAAAAGTTTCTAGCAAAGTAGGAAAGCATTGTAAAAAATGGATGTAAACAAAAAAGAAAACAAAGTCAGATGACACCAATCCAGAAGACTTACGGAAATGCAAAGCAAAAAGTTAAAGTAGACACATGGAGTACAAGGAAACAAGAAGCCAGTAAGTCAAGTAGCTAGACGCAGCACTGCACCAACCTAATTTATTAATTAATTTATTGAAAATTTATCTTATAACAGAAGTTCTCCCTATTAACAATCTACTTTGATTAGAAGATAACACCAAATCCTGGATCAGTTCTGTCTCTTGGGTAAGACTGAAGATGCTTTAGAGGTAAAGGCATAGAAAAGATAAACAGGCATATAAAATAAATAATAAATATAAAGGAAATATTAAAACTAAGTTCAAAAGAAACTGCCATCCTAAGACATTATGGTAAACTATAAGCCATTGGTAGCACATAAAAAACAGTCCTGCTACAAGTCAAGGAAAGCACTGAGGTTTTACGTGGAATTTCTGCTGTGCAAAAGAAGTGCTTTAGAGTGAATGTCTATGCTCAGACACAAGTGGAGCCAATGCACAGATATCCACTGCTGTTCTAGACAGCCTCAAATGGACAAAGTAGGCACACAACCTAGCAAGCATAACAAAACCCACAGCAGACCCAAATCATTCAAGATGCAGGTGGGAATCAAATGCCAAGGTAAGCAAAGTAGTTGCACACAGCTGCATCTATTCCACTGCACACTGCCCAAGAAACTACTTATCAGCACAAGTGTTTTTCTCTAAAAGCCTTCCACAGCACTTGCACATGGTTACTTTCCTCCTCTTCACCTACACAAAAAATTAGATATTGGTATAAAATATCCACTTCAGAACTTAATGCTTTCAAGCCTATTCTAAATAGGCGTGTTTTCAATTTCAAATAATTATTTTCTTCCAATCAATATTTAGGTAGTTCCTTTGATTCTGTTGGAGTTTTGTACCAATGTCTAATAAGCTAATGAAACACGTTTGCTACCACACTTTAACTAAAAATTCCATCATCACATCATATTAAAAATATTTCCTTCAGGAACTGGAAGAAAGCAAACTCCTGTTTATTCACCTCATCATGTTCACCTGCAGGAAGATGACTGTGGTGCCTAAGAGCATTAAGGTAGCTACCTCAAGCAGACATTTATATTAGCATTTACTTCCTTGGACTCACTCATCAAGTCCTCTACAATGACTGTGTAAAGCCTTATGGAAGAAATAAAGAGAGTTCAAAAATATAGTTTTAAGGAAAACAGTCCAGGTTCATTTAAAAAAAGAAATCAGATGAAAAAATGTTGATAAAAAGTAGTACCATGCAGGTATTAATTTTTTATGCATATACATACACTTAGCTTTCAGATACTTACAGAAACTGTAAGGTTACTCCATGCTATATCTTCCCTAGACTTATTCATACTCCTCCACACACGCAATGTTTCATTGCTTGGTTTCTCCGGCTCAGAACACACACATCTGAAGGGAAGAAGAAAAGTTTACATGCTTTTAAGCTGTATGTGCCAAAATGCAGCAATTTGAAGTAACTTCAAAAATCCTGAAGAGTTTGAACCAGAGTTTATCCCAAACTTCTATGGAAGAAGCAGAGTACAAGGCTTTTCCTTACATCACATGACCCAGGACTATTGAGAGGGTGGGGGAAATGAAGAATCAGGTCACCCTCAAGTTAGACACCATGTTTGAGTATGTAGTGAGCTAATTGAAAATATAAATGCTTACAGAGCTCAGCTTCATAGCAACTGTATACATACTTTTTAGCAACATTTTTGTAGAAGTAAAAATGCCCCTCCCTATTGCAGCATTTTGCAAACTTGCGCTGCAAAATCCTTTTTGTCAGCCAGTCCAACAGAAGTATACATCAGATAAAAAAAAAATCCAAAACACAACAGACTGAATATTGATTTAATGGAATGTTTTCAAATAAAGCTATTCAAGTACACCAACTGGTAAGTTTAACGCATAAACATTCATGTAGAAGAGGAGAAAGAGGTAATAAGCAAGAAATAAGTCTCATTTTCCTATGAGATTCACTAAAGACACTGAAAAAAACCCAATGAACCATGGAAGGGAAGATCAGTGTCCTAGTGGTGTGAAGTAAAAGAAGGAAAAAACATTAAATGTGCATGGGCAAAAAGAACCTAAAAAAAATTTAATTTGCAAAGCACAATGTTTGGGGAATCTAAAAAGTACTACATAAACAAATTTCCTTTTGATCACTGAATTCTAAAGTAACAGCAATAGGAAATGGAAAGGAGTGGAAAGCAGTGAGTTTACTGCTTAAGTTTACTCCTATAAAGTATTTGCCAACACAGAATCATCAGAAGAGGAAGGAATTGCAATAAGCACGAGATAAATCATTATTAGTTGTTGGTGAAGGCAGCAACATAAACAAGTTCCTTCATGCTGAAGGAAGACTTGACAAATTTCTCAACAAAGGCAATGAGGATAAAGTATGCCACCAAGTAGATAAGCAGAAATCCAGAAAGAGAAAGAAAAAACTCCACACCCAGAGAAAATGTAAGAGTATTTGAGTTTGTTATGTGGCTCAATTAACTGAACATGCTTGTTCTGCATACTTTTCCCTACTGGGGGTAACAGAGTGGGGTGAAAAGGAAAATGAAAGGAGGAAGAAAACAATTGTGAACAGCTGGATCTCCTACAGCTTTGTGAGAGGAAAAAAAATGCAGGATAAACCCAAGTTGAACACTGGCGTGTCCCAAAAAACACAGAGCTAAACCAAATTAAAATCCCACTTTCCTGTCTCCACCCTCATGGCCTGCCTGTGAGGTCAGGTGGCAAGTGCCAGAAGACCTACAGTACAGTTTCTGCAAGATCAGTGGATTTGACATGTCCACACAGAGGACCCAGAGCCACTGAAACAGAAGGATGAGCAGCTAGTAGAAAGGGAAAAGTATGGAATTGAGTGACCTGCCACAGCCCACTCCTGGCAATGTGGCCTGGTTTTGGCAGCTGTTAAGACAGGAAAGTGAGTGTAAATGTCAAGTGTGAAAGGAATACAAGAAGCAGTCTGACAGGGCATTTGCCCTTTCCCTCTGAAAGAAAGTACTGAAGAAGCACTGAATGATTACAAAAATGAGCAGAGGTCTTGGAGGGGAAACACAGTAGTCCAAACCTGGTTTGACAGTGTTAGAAGTCACCCTGTGTGTAAGATCACTGTCCCAGCCAGGCAGAGCAGCTGCCCAGCAGGACAGTGAGTATTCTGCTCTCCAACTAGGGAATGACTGCCAAGCGCAACAAGCAGGGACCCTCACCCTGGGTGCATGGACATGACCTCTTTGGGGGTCCCTCACCATGTGGCTAACACAGGTACAACTAAAGCTGGAAGATGCACATCTCCAACAGGAGAGGAGCACTAGCATTTAAAAGATTTCATTTAAACTATGAGAAATAAGCAGTTTTCTCTGAGCAACAGTGAGCAGGACACCCATCTGGCAGATGTGAGCTAGTAACCAAACTCATCCTGTACTTGCTAGAAGTAGCAGGGCAGAAGTCCTCTTCTGACCTTTAGTAAAGCTGCACTAAAGCAGGCTTTGTCACAACCCCTCATCCCTTCCAACCAACCACAGCTAACACAGAAAATTCAATTCCATAAAATCCTGAATAGAATTTTTTTGAGGTTTCTCATGCCCATACCACCCCTAGCATTCCTCCTACCTGTCCTGGAAGTGGCACCCACTGCCATTTAGGAAACAATATGCCTCTCCATATTTCCCTATTTATTTCACTAAGAGATAGAAACTTGGTACTTACGAATATGAAGTCAGTTTATTCAAATCATTGTGCATATTGAAGGCATACACTTCTCCCAAATGAACAAGCTTTTCCAATGCCTCATAAATAAATATGATGCATATGAGAGCTGCAAAAGCTTCCTCAGTAAATCGAGTGATGTAGCACACGAGGCTGCTGGCATCTGTGGCTACAAGCACAATGCATAAAAATGCAGTCCACAGACCAATGCTACTTCGTAGGGAGAGGTAGGAAAGACCATAATCCCTGTGTGAAGAAAGAAACAAAATGCATTAACTGAGCCAAAACCCACCTGTACTACATTCTATTTGAAAAGATACTGAGGCTAAGCTTTATGGGTATTCAGCACTTTTCTCATTCTTTGCATTAGCTCTGAAAGAAGCGAATTTTTTTTTTTTTGTCTCATCTCCCACCGAAGCAAAGCAACAGTGCAAGGTATTTCTAGGACTGACAGTGCAATTATGAAGCTTGGGAAGCATCATGGGGATGGATTTCTCCAGAACTACCCAGATGGTTTCTCCTAGAGGGCAGATCGATCTCTGCTTATCTCTGCAGAAGCAAAGCCAACAACTTCACGCAGTCTGAATATAACTTTAATTTAACTCCTTGCCACTCCTTATCACTGATTTTCTCATTCGGGTTTGCCAGTGCCTCAAAGCTTTACCAAATCATATCAATTTCTCAGTCTCTTGCCACTGTATTTACAGACATTCATGGACATACACATTTAGTGCACCTCTGCTTTCAATTACAGCTATTGTAACAGGCTAGAATGTTAAAAAAGTGCATCATGCAAATATAAACATCACTTACCTGCAAAATTTAAATAATATTTTTTCAAATACTAGAACTGGTCCGGTGCTTCCCAAGATAGTAAGAGGTTGCCCAGCAAAGAGAGAATAGGCAATCCCAGTTAATGAGGCTCCAAAGAGAGACTCTATTGCACTCTGTTTGGGGGGAAAAAAACTGCTGTAACTTTTCAGGTTAGCATTTAGCATCACATCTTCATAAAAAACAGCTTTAAGATGCATTAACTTGGAAATATGACAAGATGTAAACACATTGCAATTAAGATCCATGTTTAAGACAAGAATAACTTAACACAGTTTTGCAGTAACAATACCATGGACAAGATTTTGAAAACTTCACCCCTGAGAAACATAAAGACATCCAAAACCATAAAACAAGTTACTAGTCCTGCTAGCTCTGGAGGAAAAGCATATCAACAATTACACAAATTTTAAAAAACAAACCAAAAAACAAACAAACAAAAAAAAAAATAGTTACTCAACATGTTGTTTACAGAAAGAATTATTGGTCTCTGTAAAGAAAATAGAAATTTATATTGCAACATACCTACAGTGTGCCATATCAAACCTGCATCAGTCAACCAAGCATTACAAAAGAAAAAGAAAAACAAACTGACAGGCAAAGGTGCAGTGGGAATTACTGAAGAATATTGGTTTATGTATACATGACACCAAAAATAGATGAGCAGTAAACCAATGTCCCACCTGGTAATGCATTTCTTTTCAAGGAATTAAGGTATCTACTTCAGTTCTTGATTTAAATGTTTCCCTATAATATTTTCTGCCAAAAATACCCAGTTACAATGCACCTCAAAAGAGAGGACAGAATTTTAAATACTAAAATTATATTAAATTTATTTGAAAATAGTTAATTACACTACCTGCCACTAAAAGAAGTCATGGATTACAGATTCCTGTAATGGAATTACAGTGTTCCTGGTGGAACTTTTAAGCATTTGCTGTTTTGAAATTATGCAAGCCTAAGAAAACAGAACTATGCAAACTTGAGCTCCAATTCAGGAAAGCATCTGAAAATGATCAAAATGATTTGCTGAACTGGGGCTATTAAAAATGAAAATGAGTCCTTTGTTCATAACATTAGGAAAAAAATATAATTCCAGTCTCTTGTTCTATTACCTTTGAATTAGTGTTTTTGGTTAGTCAATGCATTAACCTTGGGGCTCTCAGTCAGGGTGGCAGGGACAGGAGCACTGAGGAGGTGATGGCCTCTGAGAATGCGAGGGAAGGTTTCAAAGACAAACTGTGTACCTTACAGTGTCAGCTACTGTGCTTGAACATGTGTGTGCAGTAACTAAATGTTTTATTCAATGATGCACACCACGTATCTGAAGGCAGGAACAAACCCGCAAACAATTCCAGATAGCTAAAAGAAAGAAGGTGTTTGAGAATCAAGTTTTGAAAGGAGGGCACTTTCATTATTATACATGTTGTACATTCAAAATTTACATTGTCATTTTAGTAATCATTTCTACATTTACAGTGGCATAACCAGCACACAGAAAACACATAATTGATTTCTGTATTTTCTATCAGCTTGAAGTGCTACATCAGCAAACAAATATCTGAGTTAACAGCAATAATTGAAAGAGATACAATAGTTAACTGAATTTTAACATAGTACAAGCTTAAAAATTTAATTAAGTATCAAGAAGAATTTTCTAACGTTTTAAGTTTCAACAGAATCTTAGCATTTCTAAAGGACATGTCTGAATACATCCTCTCCTCCCACAAAAGGGCAGAGCCTTGTTTCTTTGTGATAGATTTAAAAACAGAAAATACACTTCAAACTAGTTTACTCATAAGCCAATTGACACCAAGTTACTAACATCACTGATACTAAGTAATTTTTCCCTGCTTCAAAAATCTTAAGTGCAATGATATTCTGGTGAAAATTATCTACTGCCCAACATAACGCTATCAAAATTTTGTATGTGTATGGTTACATTTCAGTCATTTACAATGAAGAGTATTTTCTGCTGATAAACCTCAGACACTATTTTATTGTGAGCAACGTAAGTATTAGTGCAATTAGATATTAAACATATCCTGTCAGTTTCATAAATGGACTGCTGGCATTATCATCCTCGTAGGCTTACTACTCAAGGCCAGAACATGTTCTTGGCTATCCACCTTGAGCCTCTGACTTTGCCTAAAGTAGGCCTAGTGGGATGGTGCACCTTTACTGCTTTTCATTACTCTTAAGCAGCCAAAAAAGAAGGCAATGCAAACCTTTTCTCAATTCATGAAGCCATTCATCCAATAAGGCAGGATAAACATTTTTTACCTCCCCTGTGCATCTTCTCCTGTTCACATAGATTCCCCACATTTTCCATAGCAATTACCTTTTGGGGAAGATCTGCTTTGGGGCAGGCTAATCAAGTGCTGTGGGTAAATTCTTCAAATACAAGTATAAGTAAATGAGACAAATGCACACAGTGACTTGCCTCTGAAGGTCTAAAAGCCTGGCCACTACCATTCTTTGTACTCACTATTCTGCCTTGTGTAGCTTCTCCCAGGAGCCCTCCAAAAGTGATTACAGGAGACATACAGGCACAGTATAGGAAAAGAATCGAGGCCAGGCACTGCAGGCTTAATGCATCCTTGAAGTCACTCAAGAAAAAAGGTGCTTTCCTTTGGATGTCAAGTATCAAACCACCAAAAAGCCTAAATAGGTGAGATGAAACTCGTCAAACTGTACACTAAAGGATTCTAGCTAGTTTAAAACTATGGGCTACACATGACTGCCAGTGCCTATTGCTGGCACAAATTAGCTATTTCATAATCCAGATTAAAGCATAACAAGTAAAAACGTAAATTAGAATCTTATCTATTCCAATTCACCAGTATTCCAAATATAATCAAGCAGGTTACCCACATTTTTAAAAGCTGGCTAAAGTTTTTTTAATATATGGGCTAGATACTGAAAAAAAAAACTTTGCAAACAATTTTATGTAAACGATGCTTTAGAGCAAATCTGTTTTATGATATTCAAAACAATGGAACAGAAAATTATGCTAAACCTCAAACAAGATCACTGCACTGAGACATTTCAATATTACTACTCCAACATACAGCAAATCTTTTTATTTGAATTCTCTACATACATATGATTGTGTCAATAAATTAATTTAGGTCTATCATTTTTAACAGTGTTTTTATCTGAAGTACACAGATATTCTATAAATGTAAGTATAAAACCAAAACCAGCTAAGCTCAACTGGGAAAGTTATTACCAAGAATGTAAAAAGCAATTTTAAAAAATCTTAATTATTTCAGAATACTAGGTATTAATCTGCATTTAGAAAAAAATGTTTTATTTTTCATTATTAAAAAACCCCAAATACTCCTAAGAAAGCCTTATCTACAGATAATTCTGTGAGCAGAAATGAATTTATCAGCTCCACATACTGTCTACAAAAACAGTAAAAGTAATTATAACAAAGCCACAATGGTAAAAATCAACACAAATGTTGTAAAGTCTTTCTCATGAATGTATGACAAAGATGCATTTGATCTGGAAGTTTATTATTCTGGGGATAACACCACTACATATATTCCAGAATTTTTCAGCTGATTTAATCTCTACTCCCATTCCAGATATTAAAGTTAAATCATAACCACGTATTTCCAATGTTGGAGAATTCTTTAGCAAATATTTTGGAAGTAACAGAGAATAACAATAACTGAAAAAATTCCTTCAATTTTCTTTTATCTCTATAAGAAACCTGACTAAACCCCAAAGCTAACGAATACCACACTACTTTTTGCCACTCTGTTATTTACTGTTCCATTTCATATATGCTTAATAAAACAGATTTGCATGAATGGCATTTTTCCCGTACCTAGCCCAACACTGAAAATTGCATATTCCTGCTGTAATTATGATAATTGCATGCTCCTGAAGATTAAAATTTAAAAACCAACTCTTAAAAGTCAGTTACTTAAATTAGGCAGCATCTTATGTGAAATCCTTCGCAAATGTGTTGAGAAACATTGCCAGAGGCTTGAAAATACTTAAAGCAGATTGGCACTTACAGGCAAGAATCCAACACTTGAAAAGGACAAAGGATGCGCTCTGACACTTGTACTGTGATTTTTTTAATGTTTAAACGACAATCATGAGGATGAAGATTTATCACTTTCATTTCTTTATGGAAGCTAGGATTTAGGGAAGTGAACACACCTTCCAGTTCTCTGAAGTTCAGGTCCAGCATGATGGCCTTCTTCTTTAAGAGCCTCTCCTGTAGGAGGAGTAGATCCATTTGGAAATTTAGGAGCCTTCCTTTTCTCCTACAGAAGAGAAAGGGGAAAAAAAAAAGGAAAAGGGGAAAAAATACTTTGAGATCGCCTTTACACTAAAAAGTGTAATTAAAAGAGAGCATGCAGAAATTCTATGCTTTCCACACCCTTTTTCGTATTCCCAGCTCATCAGCAGTCCTCAATTTTGCAAAATAATCTTTTGTTGAGAACAGATGACTAGAACTGTACAACACTGCCTGGAAGATCTTATTAATACCTTGTACGACAGTATTAATCTTCCTGTACCTACAAGAAATAGGTTCCTGAAACACAATGAAACAAAGCCTAGATTTTCAACACACAGTAGAGGCTCAACCATGAGACAGAAATCTCAGGTTTTTTCTTCAACCATTTCTAGAGCAGGAATGTTTAACATGTATTAGAAACTGACCTCTTCTTACGATACACACAAGTATTTAGTTGAAATATAAATGAGAAGTAATTCCCCTGCTAAGCAAGCTGCTTACCAGCTCCTCATAAATTTTTCAGCTAAGCTTGCTTTCCAAAAAACTCTGAGCCCTTGCTTATTTTGGAAACAAGTTACATGGTAACCTCAGGCTATTCATGAATAACCTGTACCGCTGTTACCCCATTCTATTCCACCCACTCTGCCAAACCACCGCTGGACCCAGCACCAATGTCAACCTTCTGAACCAAAAGCACTGGACTCTCCCCTGCTTTTGATCCTGGAGGCCCAAATTCTTTTAAGTCATAAAGAGGGAGGGAGAGAAGAAAGTCTCTCTAAGGACCCACTTTCTTTAGCTCTCATTCTAAGCTTGCATCATCACAGCTGAGCAATATGGTCGATTTTTATCTATTTCATAAACATTCTGTGAACAGTATATGCTACACAAAATATATTAAACATTGCAATCAATGCTGCATGCAAACAGAAGTTCTTACAATAATTAAAATATTCTTGCTGACCATTGCTAGACTAGTAGTAAAATTTGGGAACATGAACTCAAGTACAACTTCTCACCAATACTTCCAGTTCTCACATTAACTCATTTCAGTATTTCAAAAGGAAATACTGTAAGCAAAATTAACAGCATAACAGAAAACTGATAAACACCTTTTCCCCCCACCTTCTTAATTTCTTTTTTTTTTTTTTTTTAATTTCTTTCTAACTTAAATGGGCAATCCACTTTTTCTTGCAGAATGGATGTGGGGAATTTCCTGATGCCTCACAGCCATCTGGATAGAAACCAACAGTGTGGCCAGGTGACCAGAAAGGCCAATGAGATCTTGGTGTCTGTCAAGAAGAGCATGGCCAGCAGGACAAGGACAGTGATTGTCCCTCTCTACTTGGCAGCTCAAATCCTGTGTTCAGTTTAAGTCCCCTCACTACAAGACAGACTGGACTTTTTTTTATTTTCCTTTTACCTGGGAAGGAACACTTTTTGGTGGCTCAATTCGTATAGATGGATCCCACTCTCCTGGAGGCAGGACTGTCACTTGGTCTAAAAATTCATCAATTCCTGACAACAAATCATTTCGGTCTTTTGCTTTGTAGGCAACATCATGGAAAACCTACAAGAAGAAAGTACTCAACATTCATTTTTATTATATTTTTCTGAAAGAAGAACTCATGATGATTATATAATGAATACACTTGATTATTTTTAAAAAGGCATGGAAACTATTTTGTAGGTCCTCAAAAGTTTGGCTTTTACTTTACTTACATACTTTTAAATTAAAAACTACTGGTATGCACATTCCTATGGACCGTAACACTTGAAAGTTTTATCTTCAAACTCAAAACGAATATTGAGTTCATTTCTAAAATTAAATGAAAAGTTAAATCTTCAGCATTCAGGACATCAAGTTCATTACCATTGTCTGAATAATTCTGTGGCGCTACAGCCACTGTACTACTGTGCTGTGCTAAATCATGACAAAAAAAGACTTCAAATAAGCTTCAAACCAAACCACAAGGGTTTTTTTAAGAATAAGAATGCATTTTTATACATCTACCTTAATTAGGTTAAGAAGACTACTTGAAAAGCACATGAAAGCTATCCTACTAAAGAAACCTATACTGTTGTACAGACTACTACAACATGAACCCCAAGATGCATTTTATACATGCAGAGAAAAAAATGCTATTATGCTATAAAAAACAGCTTGCAGAAGATGATCCTAAATTGTTCTGTAAATTTGAAACCTGAACTGTTTTTCTCTAAATACCATTGCATCTGATAATTAAATCTTCTAATTGTAAAATAGATCTCTGAAGTCTATTCAGGTCTTTTTAGCCCATCAAATAATTGATTTTTTTTCTATTTCAGTGATCTAGAGCATTCCTAAAAATCAGATCAGCCTATCTAAAAAAGATCAGGACCTGCAACTAAAGCTTTTAACATTCAATTCTCACACTGAACAAAAACTGTATTCACAGACACGTCACCAACTGCAAAATGACAAATTTCTAGTTTACATTACCAAACTTCAAATTGTTCTAGAGTAAAACTACTTGCATTTCTGATAGGTAATCTTAAAAATTATCAGCAATTCAGTAGGTGGCGCTCAATGTGAAGTCAAAATTAAAACATCCTAACTTTGCTCAGTAAGATGGCAACACTCTTAAAAAAGTCCTAGTTCCCTCCTGTGGTCTTTAAAACCAATAGGGCTTTAAGCATATGACTTCACAAGGCTATTAAAATTCTAGTTTTATTTATTTGACCTTGCTTACATTAAAAAAAAAAAACTACGATGACTAAATTGAATACATTTTTAAAATTCTGTGTCCTGAGCACTCGCACAGTTGGTTTTGTCCCTTCTGACACACAAATTCATATCAAAAGCAGTTCTATTTAATAGTTCTGTTAACTAATTTAACACAAAAATGAAATCCATACATCAAAGCCAATGTTTTTTTCAGAAATACATTTAGGATTTCTTCAAGACAGACAAGGAGGAAAATTAATTTACCGTTATCAACTTCACTAACACAAAAAATAATTAGGTTTACAGCTCTTCATTTAAGCAGTTTATGGGTTTTTCTCTAACCTACTACTCCAAATCATTTACTGAAACCAGCTGGTAAATACATCATTTTAGACTTTAACTACAAACATTTAAAATAGATCACTCACATCATCTGTCATAAGTGTTGCTATTGACCGTCCAATTTCATGGTACTGTGGAGCTTTTCCTGCTGGTCCCAGCAACAAAAACAAAAACCTGTGGAGAAAGTAGTACAGATGAGTATGGCTGACTCATCTGCATATACTCAGAGGGGGACTTTTAAATCAATGTTTAAAGAAAACTTAGAGGTGAAGTAAAAATACCTTTTTCACCACTTCAGATTTTAAGACTGCTGTAACACTGTGAAAAGATTAATCTTAAAGTCATTACTGGAAGGAACTCAAATCCTGAGCCAAAATTACTCAGATATCTTCTTAATTAAGCCTAATTTTTCAACTTCTTATAATGCCTTAAACACTGTAGAAATCCAGAGACTAGGCTCAGTGAATATTTCCTCTGGATTCTAAGCCTCTGACATTCCCAGTAGCAAGTGGCAGCCTAGGAGCTCTATGACCTGTCCTAGGCTCCCTGATGATCATCTTTTCATGGGAGTTAAACCTGCTGAAGCTGGACATGGCACACAGAGGATGCACCTACTGTACTTCTTGCAATACACTAGGTATACTCATACAGTCATACCCTGGTCTTGTGTCAGAGGAAAGTTAGGGAACTTGGATATCTGAACACCTAAAAAAGTAAGTGACATTCTGGGAAGTTGATCCAATCTGGGGGTTGGATAACAGCATATGTTAGCAGATTCTTGCAAAGTAGCAGTGCCAAACATAAAACTCACCAAAACCTTGAACAGGAATAGCATTTTACAAATTCAAAAGGATACAAACCAAAGAGTGAAACTCAGTAATTTGTTTCACAACCTTCTTCCTATATTCCATGAAAATGACATTCCCAAGCACATCTGAAAAAAGTAGTGCCTACTTTCAACTCATAGTACAAAAAGCTTACTTCTGTCTCCTTTGCAAGTTTACTACCCTAACTGAAACTGAGAGTCCATCTTCAGAATTCAAGTATGCTATTCCAGATCTGCAAGTCTACACCATTCTGAAAAACTTAGGACAGAATATTTTTAGCTACAGTAATAACAGTAATCTGTATGCAGAAATTTTGGAATTTCCCAACAAACATTATGACAACTCCTGTCAATTACTCTCTGGAAATTCTCACATATATCTGTTTTTGCCCTCCAAAAGAGTGCATAAGCTGAAAATCACGAACATAAACAAACACTTTGATCATTTTAAAACATTAAAAACCCACCAAAAACATAAATGTACAAATGTACGCCAAACACCACAGAACAGCCCAATACATCAATGTACACAGAAAATGAAGTGTCATCTATGATGATTGATGAAATTATCTTCTCCCTTTATCATGAGACCTGCATTTTGCTATTTTGAACATCTGTGGTAAACATACCCACAGTATACTGGTGAGATCCTTGGGTTTGGGGGAGCAGGGGTGACTGCACCAGCTTGGATAGCATATTGCAGACTGAAAACAGCGTCCATGTATTAGCTGCAGACTACTTCAATGTCAATCATGTAGATTTAGGCATACAATAAAAAACCGGTTTTCCACCACCTAAGTTATTCATATGCAGAACATTTGTATAGAAAGAGCAGATGTTCAGATTAGACAAACCTTCAGACTTAGTGTGTTCTTCTCCACGGACAAGCTGTGTCACACCAAAGGGAACTATAGGTTATCTTCATGCCCATCTTTAAAATGTCAACACAAACTTGGAAGACTCATTTCTTTTACTCCAAATCAAGTATCACTTTCACCTCCTCCACTTACTTAAGACAGCATCTTTATGAGTATATAGATATATATGTGTGTGTATATATCCAGATATATATTATTATTATGCAGAGAATTTTGTGACAGATCTCATTCCTTCTAATTTTGCAGCAAATGACTGACATAATGTTAAACAAAACTCTACATTTTCTGAGCTTAATACAGTATATATAAAAATTTACAGCTATTTGAGGTCTTAAATATTATTATCTTATTGCATAAGTAAAGCCAGACTTTCCAGGCATTTATTTACCGTGTAGGAACTGGAACCTCTGTGAGACCCGAGAGAAGCACTGCAGGGGAGAGCCTCACAAAAGCAATAATAGGTCTTTCTAAAAAATCTACTTCTCCCACTAACACATTTGATGCTTCTGCTCCTGAAGGAATTTTCCTCATGAAGTTCATATCAACCTATTCATACAAAGATGAAACAAGTGTTTATTCCCTTACATTTCTTAGCAGAAAATCCATAACATAATTATGTTTATCAGAATTTACTAGACATTTATGCTACAAAGAAAAATTAAAAAGCAAATTAAATATCCCACAATACAGAAAAGACAAACACATTTAGAAAATGTCAGCCAGCCAGCCAAATAATAATAAACTACTTTCTATAAGTTAGAATTACTAACACCTAGTATATTCTAGAAGACTCCAAACTGCATGATCACCTTTCTAATATTATCATGACAAACATTCCATAGTAGGACATAAATTAACAAAATCTATGCACAATTAAGTAAGGAGAGTTCATGTAATTACACATGGTTTCTAGAATGCAGTAAGTTATTTCACAGCTGTGTATTTCAAGTATGTTGTAATTTTGAAAAGTAATTTGTATATTTATCTTTTCATTCATAAGGAATATGATGGCTGAAAATCTTCACCTTCATTTCTGTACATAATTACAGAAGTGCATTAGAAAATGGTACAGCACATGAACTCTGTGTTCACATACACACACACACAAGCACCAGTGACACAGCTAGCTAGAGAACTTACAGATGGCCTCTTGAGTCCCACACCAAGTGTGCCACAACTACAGTGCCAGGAGGCTGACTCCTGTCCAACAGGAGACAAGGCAGGTGTACACAAGGACAGGCCAAGCAAAAATATAAAAACTGTGACAGAGGAGCAGGAATATATGGCACCTGCCATGATTAGATCAGAACTACTGTGTAAGTTAGCTTTCCGTAAACAAAATTATTTAAATGGCAAAACAGTTTTCTTACAGTGTTTCACAGTATAGATGACACTTCTGACTGAATTTTATAGCAATAGCCACAATGTAACTTGCCCAACAAATTTAGATTATGTAAGAAATATAAGAGATTTACAGTAGATTTTTTACAAGGTTTCTTTCAGAAAGTGGTATTACATGTTTTGAATGATTAAGATACACAACAATTTTTGTAATGAGGACACTCATTATACATGTAAAACAAATCCTTCTTAAAAGCCCTCCACAGAAAAAAAAAGAACCAACAAAAAGTTCTAGAAAAAGAAGTTACAACACACTGTACACAACTGCTTTCATAAGAGCCTTAATAGCAGATGTGAAAATATCTCCATCTGCATGAGAAAGTACAACAGCTGCACTCTTATGTTCCCAAAATACTGAGAAGATCATCAAACATTTCCCAAGAATTTCAAAACATGTGACACATTTAGCCTAGATCATATTGTGACACAAGTTATCTTTCAGTACCTATTTCATGTGTACACTGGTACATGCTTAGTTGTAACTAAGGGGAAAGTTACAACCAGGACAGTTTTTGTTACATAGTTAATTGATGCTAAACACTAAGGTATTTAATGTTACTTACCTTACTAAAATCAACAGTGCTGTTTTCTCTGCTTCCTCCTGCCCCAGTACCTTTAACATCTGCACTTTTCCCAGTGTCTAAATTTCCAGGTGCTGACTGTGGAGACGCCAATAGCCCTGAATTAAAACAAAGGAGGTAAGTTCAAAATGGTGCCGGAAATTAACTGAGTGTGCAACACTACCAAAAATCAATGTGGCAGCTTGCTTAATGCAAAAGTGCACGTTATTCTGTAAGTGCCCTACATTAGTATCATAAATGCAACATTAACAAGTCACTGTGTTGTCAAAAAAAATGACATAATTAAAAAAAAATTAGGTATTGCCCCAAATGATGGCCATTTGCAGAACAGTCACCAGAAAACATCAGCTACTTTAATCACAGAAAAAATAACTGCTAGCATTTTAATCCTAACTGATTCAGTAGTTAGTATATAGTATCTTCACCATACTAAGAAGTCCTTGGATACCAAATGCAAACACCTCTAGTCTGCTGTGTAGCAGTGACTGCAATTTGCAAAAAGCATCAGCAAGCCTCAGGCTACAACTACAAGGAGTGTAGTCAACTAAGTCAACTAAGCTGTAAAAGTAAGCAGTGTACTACATGAGGGATAGCTTGCAAACCATGCTTTCAATCAACAGATCAAAGCTTCCACTATTCATCCAGCCACATGTTACTACATGGAATACAGGCTTGAGCTGAAGAGGCACACACAAAGTTTTTCACAACATACAGCTTCCCTCTAACACTTGCACCAAAATAAAACCGTGTTATGGATCTTGCTACATTGCCAGCAGCACTGAATTGCAGGTTCAGGAAAGGGTGCAAAAGGCGAGTAACCCAAGCGTTTATACACATACAATTCCACAGTTCTCTCTACCCAATTAACATTTAAAAGCTGGTCTAGGCATGCATAACCAAGCCCAAATCCCACCTTTTGAATTACAGAGCTTTTATTTGTTCGGTTCAATATGCACTAGAAGTGCATTTGCCTTTTTGCTTGTCTACACTAGACCTTTCAGCTGTGGTTACAGAACATGCTTTCACATGCCTTCAAAACCACATCTAGATAAAGACTGAAGCCTAAACATTGTATTACATAGAGAAAATTTGTATTTAGGTCAAGCATCTCCCTAGCCAAGATATAAAGGAAGCCCTCTCTGGCTACTAGCTACTATTCTATCATAACTACTGCCACATAACTACTTGCATACCCCCATGTTTATAATTTCTCAATTTTTACATTTTTTAGCATTTCAAATGATTTCAAATGACTTTATTCACTTTATTTCATCCCCATATTTTTTCCAAAAAAAACTGTTTCAAAAAGTCATCAACAAAAACATGCACTAATTTTAATCCTTACACTTCATAAGGCATGTAAGTGGTGTGGTAGTTTTTCCTGAAGCAAAAATCAAATCAATTTAATAGGCTGTCATTTCCTTCATAAACACCAACATGCAAAAGTAATGAGCTAGGACAACAAGAACAAAAAAACCCTCAACAACAAAAAATACATTCTACTCTTCTGCTCCAAGATTTATGTGTTATTCACAAGAATCATATCACCAACCACCTACAAAATCAGCTGATCAAAGTATTTAACTGCTTAGGAGTTGATGTTTGTAGAACTAGGAAGAAATATTAAACAGTTGTTGCGGAAGAGCAGCATAATACAAAAATTTAGACATATAAGTTTCTTCACTTCTTCCCCTTCTCTATAGCAATACAGGTAACTTAAAATGTTTTTAACTGATGAAAGATGAGCCATAATGCATCATTTTGCACTTTCTGGAAAAGCACTATGAGCAAGAGCAAGCAGAGACTAGAACAAAAAGTGGAGAGAATCAAGGAGAACAACAGAGAATAAGGATTCTATTCTACATATTAGCAGAAATATTTATTATTTCAGTACTAAAGTGATACTGATTCTTTTAAAAGGTTTGCCTTCAAAATTTCTCCCATCAGTCACAGTTAAGGCTCATAAGTTTTGGCACTGACACAGGAACATTAGTCTGATCCTAAACCATGTGTGAATAGTTTTCCATTCTGTTGGCCTTGCAGCTGGACAGACTGCTGTTCTCACAAGACAATACTGCTCACAGGTCTTCAGACCTGAGCAAGTATTTCCATATGAGACTGCACTTCATTACTCATATCCATCAATCTGACATTTATAGAGAAACTCTGAACAAAAGAATTATCTTCTTTAATAGTGAAACACTTCTATTCCAATCTCACATTAATTAAAGAATTTTTTCTCTCCTCTCCTTCAGTTCAGTAGATGCAAACTCAAGGACATCTACCTAGCTGTACTTTTCAGACTGTAAGACAGAGAAACACATTGTTACCAAGGGGATCCTTAAAAACACAGCACTCTTCCTGATGTTAGGCAGATGGACCACTTGTCTCCTCTGAAAGGCTACACTGGAGAGAGTCTTGAGTAATTTGGAATAAAACCTCAAACTCAAGGTACTTATAACTACACCTTCACTAAATATCATGTGCTTTTTCAAGCCAACTACACTTACTACAGTGATCACAAGAATCTAATCAACATTATCCACAGAAAAAAAGAAAGAAAACATACACTTGTCTCACATCTGTTTCATATAAAAAGATGATTAATATATGAGCTCAACACCTAAGCATGACTATTCCAAAATAATTGTATTTAGAAAGGCAAAAATTATGCAATACAAACCTTCTAAATATGAAGTTCGCCATATTTGTATTTAAGAAAATTAAAATCAATTTTGAGAACTAAATCCAGCGCAGCTCTAATGCAAAATAATGTTCAAATTACTACTAGAGAGCAAATATGCAAACTTTTCTGAATTACTATTTTCAGGAAGCAATTACTGTAAGAGGAAAGCTGTTGTACGTGTTATTTTGCTCAGTTTTAAAATATATTTATCAGTGGACCAAAAGACCTCCTAAAACAGACTTCGTTGCTGTTGTTCACAGACATTATGAAACCCCAGTGATGCTGGTAAATTAACTGTGTTAATTTTTAGCTGTGACACAGCTCACTTCCCAGCCCTTCCTATGAATTCATTATTCAACAGTTCAAAGATGAGAAAACACATGGTTTAGACACTGCTCTTCAACTGATGACAAAATTAAAAAACATTATTAAGAGAAGCCTTTGTCTGGTTGACTTACTATGAACTGATGACTGGCTGATTAAAATTAAGTGGTAGACCAAAGGTGTGTCTCTTTTCCTTTCTTTTACAGTACCTCACATTAAGTTCAGTAACCTTCCAGCTATTTATGAAAACTAAAAAATAAAAGTGAATAACACAAGGCAACTGACAGAGGAATGTAAACAGAAAAAAAGCACCTATTAGAAAATTAACACAGTTCCTCACACTCACAGGAGGCAAACCAAACTCAGTCATATAGATGTGTAAAATGTATCCATACTGCAACATTCTGAATTACTAGAGAGGTGATACAGACCATAACCTATAGTGGAATGGACCAGGAAGACTTTTTTTTTTTCCTTAATTAATATCAGGAAGTTGACTTCCTTGTCCAGGTTTTCTTTTGACTCTTATCTCCCAAGACAGAGATTGGTCCAGTTGTAGCCCTGAAGTCATAGTGTGAGAATGTCTTCAAAAGCAACTCTAAGGAAAAAATGTGTCTTTCTGTGGTCAGATGATTCCTTGAACTAAAAAAAGTGGGAAAACCCCAGAAAACAAAAAGTATCTTCATTGTTGGTGTTTATCATTCTCTGGAAAGATTTATGGATTAACTGGAAAATCATCCCTTTCAGATTTTTTTCTTTATGAGAAACATCCGCATGAGGAACAAAAGCCATTTGAACATGACTTGGAGATTCTAGTAGAAAGCCTTATTAGTGATAACAATAATAGCATCATGTACTTGAGCTTCATTCATTTGCCTTCTCCTGGGTTCTAAAGATCTTGTGTCTGGCATGCTGTCATTCCTGTCAGAAAAACGATAACTGGAAAAACAATTACAGCTATTATTTTACTTCTGATTTCTAAGCACATTTGGAAGATGACCTGTGACAGAATTATCGTCATTTGAATTCTCTTAATTTCCCAAAAGGAAGTCAGAAAAAGAGATTCGTGTTTGCTTTTCTGAATTTAATGATGAGGCCTCTATACTTCAACTGAAGATAAGAAACTATAGTTTCTTTCCTTTTCAGTTACTTGGCTGCCAATGTGAAAAGGCAGATAACCACAGCCTCTTCTCTCTCAGCATATTTACTGCTATATGTAACAGTGTGATCTTATTAATCAAACAAGTGAGGAAGAAACCAAGCAAAGCCTCAACTGAAGGAAGAACTGAGATCAGCCCCACCACTCCCAACACACACAGGCCTAAAGCAGTCAAACCTACCTATAAGCTAGATTTTAGCAAGACAAATTTCTATGAAGGGAAGGAAAAGCCTGAAGACCAAAAAGAAAGATGATCCCCCCTTAAAAACACAATCTATCATGAAGAACTGTGAAGTTTATAAATAGGTGATAATTTTGCAAAAGTAAAGCAAGTATAACAGTATGCAGAATGCACAAGTTACGAAACTTTTACTAAAAACATTTCAAGAAAGGATGGAAAGTTCTAACAGTTTCTATCAACCTATCTATACACCTATATACCTTTTTACATATAAAGAAGAATAGCTTTGCAGATAACAAAAAAAATAAATTGCTGAGCTCTGGCATACAATTACAAGCTCCTAACTACTGTCTCCAATTTTGCACACCGAATGCAACAAAACACTAATGGAGTGTCTGATGCTAAAGCAGTGCAGTAATGGAGAACTATCCGGAAACAGATGCAGGTTAACTGAACCTGACAATTTCATCAGTTCACTACCGCTGGTTTTAACAGTCAAAAGCACAAAAGCAAAAATAAAACTGCTTGAAGGCTTCATGATACAACCTAACTATGAATGCCATTGATAATTGTATCCTTCCTAATTCTTTTCATAGTCACCTCTAAAACTTCACCATGGTTTAAGCTCTACCTATCTCAGGATAGCAAACACTGGTTTAAAACATTAACTCAATCATTGATAAAACCAAAGCAAAACCTGCCTGCACTGTAGGTGAGTGAAAGGAAAAGGCCACCATTTTTGACATTTTGCTTATATACTAGATTTTAAAACCATATTCCTTTTCAATTACACAAATGAATGTTAATTAAAGAATTTTTTGCTTGCTTTAGTTAAAAGCTAAAAAGTTAAAAATGCCAAACAGGAAGACAGTCACAACTGAGAAGAAATAAACATGCAGGCAGAGGTAATAATTATCGTATTTCTTTGTGCCAAAAACATTGCAATGCAAGTGATCCAGATGCAGAGAGCATCACACATGGACAGCTTAAATTTCAATAGTTGCCTGGTGTTTTGCCAATATTTTCCTCTGTCTTCTTTTCCTGGCTTTCCTGCACTTCTAAGTCCTCCTCGGGTGGGTGGATTATTACTGAAGGAATATCATCACTGGCAGGTGACACCAGCAATTCCTTGCCCTGAGGTGGGCTTGGCTGGGCACTTGTGGTTGGCGGGAGCCTGCAGGTAGGGCTGGAGGGTGGTGTGTTTTGAGGGGTGGTTACGGGGGTTGTACACCTTGAGGCTGCCGGGGTCCCAGCTCTTGAAGAAGGAAGAAGGTAATTGAGAAGAACCGACAAACGGCTGTCTCCTCTCAGGGAAAGATTTGAGGCAGATAGACCTGTTCGTAAAGAGTGGCGGGAGGCTGAAAGGCCTTCCCCTGAGATAAAACAAATGGAACACCATGAGGCTTACAAAAGGGCTATGTTATATTCCATTAAAACAAAACAAACCCACACAGATACAAATATGCATTAACAATTCACACAGTAAATTGCAAGCTTTATGGGCCAAAGTGTCATACTCATGCAAGTAGGATAAGAGATAAGAGCAAATCTGATATCAGACATTAGGAAGTCAGAAATTACTCAGGAGAACTAATTAGAATGCTGAAGATCTGAGGGAGAAGGTATTATCTCCAGTCAGAGTAAGATTTGTTAACAAAAAAAAAAAATTAACTCTTGAAACTGACTCTTCAATTTTTCTAGAATTTCTTATTCCAAATTGCACAGCAATTAACAGCTACTGTTAATCCATCCGAAAAATAAACTAAAAAATCATTAGCAACCAAAACAAGACTTCAGTTAACTCTATCCATTATAGACAAAGAATTACTAATTTTTAAGTGATCATGATCAAACATATCTAAATGTGTTAAATGCATTCCAATGTCTGCCAATAAAAGTCTTGTTATACTGAGAATTTTCCCAGGCAGCTGTAGTCTAATGTGTATTTTTGAAGAGGGCATAAAAATGAGATACACTGCCCCTTCTCCATATCCTCTTGCTGTGACTTACCAGTAGCCCCATATGCCTAAAACCAAACATTTCTCCAAAATCCCTTGTTACTTTTGTTGCTCTAGTTTCCATGTCCCACTAATTTCATATGAAGTGAACACAGTCTTGTGATGGTTCCTTCAGACTGGAGTTTGAAATGGATTTCAGTTCTTCCTTAATCAGGAAGAGAGACTGTATATGCTCATATTAGTGCTTCCATTAAGAGGTTTAGTGATACCATTTCTCCCATTTGCCACAAACACTTTTCCTGGGACGACCAGTCTCCTTGAAAACATTACTGATGACTTCTCCTACAATCCCTGAAATCCAAAACATGCTGGTTTCATGTACCATGCCATCAAGCAAGGAAAACAGCAAACTAGACACATTTACTCTCACATTTATAGCAAGCACTACTGAGACCAGTAAGTTAAACAACCCCAGAATAATTAACAAGTAGGAGGCGCAGAAAGCATGCCTAGGTAAAGGTCACATACATTCCCCTCCCTCCAAACAATGAATGAGTGGATCCTACAGACTCAAACCTGATTTAAGAACAAAAGCCTCAAAACTCTAATATTAAAACATCAAAACGGCAGAGCAGTCAAGAAAATAGGACCAAGAGAGCAGACTTGTTTAATTTTGTCTATATTAATCGCTATATTAATAACTAACTTCCATAAATATACCTGTGATAAATAATGAACATGAGATGTCCTAAAACACATGTACCCCCAAGGAGCCTAAGAACTAATATGCACAAATGCATGTGTGGTTTACCAGCTTATTAGAGGGTTATCAAAGGATAATAAAGAGAAGAGTAAATCAGTAAATATGCTGACAAGGAGTTAATCATATTATACTGGTTTCTTGTCTCAGCATATATCCCATAATCTCTTGTAGAAAGAGTATTAAGAATAAAATGCCCTAAAAATGGAAGTGATACATGAAAGGCAACTGACAAGAAAGAGATCTCAAATTCACAAAATTATACCTGGGGATAACAGTGTTCAAAGGATGGGCAAAACCAAGTCTGTGTGTGTGAAATTTTCATGTTTGCTGAACAAAACACGAAAGTTAGGACTTACAGAAGACATTATGCTCTTAGATAAATTAGCTTCATTTTCATTCTTGAAAAAATAAATCTGAAACTGTTAGAGAAATATTTAAATATTTATATATTTAAATATTTTTATATTTAAATATTTTTATATTTAAAAATACATATTATATATTCACTGGCTAACAAAAACTATAAGGAAGCTCAGGCATCCACTGGAAAATACTCCAGGGTATGTAGCTCCTAACAAGCACTTAACTAAGTGAAACATATTCTAAGCAATGAGGCATCTTTTGAGACAGAAAAGGAAGTTCACTTCTAGGACTGATCCATGAAATCAGAATTAAGTTTTAACTGGAGTAAAAAATTTCATTTGAAATTCTATGTGTCTTACTTAATGCAAGGCAAAAGAAAACAAAGAACAGAGATGAAAATAGAGGCCCCATAAAAATACAAGAATACAAGTAAGCTGCTCTGCTATTTGGGATTTGGGACTGGATGTCTAGAATAAATTTTCAGGAACTGGTTCAAAAAAGATATGGTGCAGCTTCTAAGGATATTGCTAATACCTTTCTTGGTTTTGGGACTTTTGTTCCTGTTAGACCCTTCTCTACAAGACAAGATAAAAATAAACAGAATCCTAGCTAACAGTACTACCTTCACAATTGGCATAGCAAACTTCTTGTCAAATGAACATAACAACACAGGGTTAAACACAGTAATTGTCAGCATCACTGAACTCGTGACCACTAAATTGCTTGTTCAATGACTGTAAAAGCAAGTAGGATCCATCTGACAGATGTATATGTTACACCACAATGCTGAAAATTCCTCGAACATTGCACATTTTATTTAAGCATATACCAAAAAACCATTAGGATCAATGTAGGTCTATTACTATACTTCAAAATGATAATGCATGCTATGGTATACAGCCAGGAGTAGAATATTTGAGTAAATTAAAAAATATCATCCACAGCTACACATCACACACACTCTTATTGTTAGTTCTTTGCTCATCAAGAAGGAAACACTTATCTGTTATTACCAGCTGACCTTTCCTTCATCTCCCAGCGAGAACATCATTTACCAGGTTAGTACAGACTGGATGCTACAACTTATCTCACCATTTCGTTCAAGCAAGTGAGGGTCAGAATGTTTCTTGCCTATATCTGCGAAAGACCGAACTAGAGGAATCCGACTGCTGAATTTTTTCTCATTCTGATGATGGTGCCTCTTTAGAAGAGCCTCTCTCACATTCTCTCTTATGGATTCATCCAGCTGGCCAGAGGCAATCATGTTGTCCAAAACCATATCTACATAATAATAACAAAAGAAGAAAGAAGAAAATTATATAGGTAGCTATCAAATCTCTTCCACCTCACTCAAGCACTGTAGTTGCATCAAATAATAAAAGAAAATCAAAATCTATTTAAAAGAAAATTCTTCTTTTTAACAAAACCACCTTCAAGAATCCACAGGAATTTTTCAAAGACGTCAATAAACAAGCAAATGTGATAATAAGAAAAGCACGACGTGCAGATCCAAGAGAGTATTTATTAGTAGCATCATTTCAAGAAATGAATTGCTTAGTACCTTAAATGTATAGCCATTTACTTAAACTTTCAATGGAAACTCACTTTCAAAAAAGTATTTATTGTATTCAACAAACCTACACTAGGAGTGTGTACACAAATACAAACACAACGGAAAACAGACTTATGGCAGTCTTAACCTGGTGTTCCCTACTTTTAAAAGTATAATTATATAAAAGTGTAAGTTGCTATAGAATAGGATGAATTACACAACTTCCGTCATCTTCCGATGCTCTAAACTCCTGAGACTCTCTACCGAACTTCATGTGATTCACATGTTTTAGAAGAGGAAATATGAAATAAAATCTAGGTCAATCATCTAAAACAAACTACTCATCTGTCAAACAACATCAAGTTTCAAAATGGCATCTCACCAGTATGCTCACACCAGGAAAAAAAAGCCTACATATCAGGCAAGATATCTACTGTGGTTTCTTAGGGGACCTTTTTTTAAATAATAAAAAAATAAATTCATAAAAGATCTCAACCTGCACAAAGCAACACATATCTCTGTGACAATTTTTTAACTGCATTTCCCCAGTTTTAACTAATGTATCGAAACTTAAGTGCATTGTTAAACTGAAATTGCATAGAACTTGTCACAATGAAAAATGTTAGGGCTCAGGGTAGGGCTCTGTCCTTACTAACAGAACAACACGCAGCAAAGTGCCTGTCAGTACAGTGCAGCTTCTTTCTGAGATCACTGGTAACACACAGCCACTTGCTGTAGGTTCTCAAAGGAAACCTGCCACCCTCTCTCACCACCCTCATGAGTAAGAAACTATATTACCTACTGGGCATTCCTGGCTCCTGGAAACAAGACAACACATTTGTATACCAAGCACTGTTAACCCACATGCTTCACAATAGCACCTAAAATTAACTTGAAACAAATTCACACAATTTCTTAAGGCATTGTAGTTCCAATTAAAATACCCGCTACTCAGAGTGCTGGTTACACGGAATTAAGCAACTACTTTCCTTACGCATTAAGATTATCGCTAAATTCAATTACTTAAAATAAAATTATAAACCAAAACATTACATTTACAAATGATGTATTGAACACTCTTGCTCAGTAAGTCAGAAAAATAGGAAGGGAATACCAATTTCCTGAGTGAATTTCAAGGACTTCAAAACAAGAAAACATTTCAACTACTGCCAAAGTTTTTAAGGTCAAAACACCTTGTCCTTCATGCACATGTTGGCCAACCCTAAGTCTAATGTAATTCCTGAGAAGGCATTCCACTGTGTGGTACCTGTAGCAAGAGATACCAGGAAAATTATGTAGAACTAATTCAAAGGCATTTAGAGCAAGCAGATATATATAATGTATATATATGTGCATGTATATATATTTTTTTTATCTATATAAGAAAGCTTTCAAAGCTGCCTGTATAGTATCCAAAATGACCATGTGATTAGTGAGGACACTCAACACAGTAGGTCAAACAACATGTACAAAATTTATTTCTGCTCACCTCTTATAAAGGTGAAAAAAATACCAGATGTGCAACAACCAACTGCACTAATGGCATCAAGTTATTATCAGCCAAAATATGATTAATAATTATGGTACTAAAATGCACAAATAACTCCTAAAATGTTCTGGCAGATATTTACAATTCATCTGTAGAAACAAAGACAGAGAACACATTAAGAGATTAGAGCATACAGGCAAGTTCTGGGCCTCATCCTAAAATACATACTAAGGAGCTCCTACTCATCCAGTATTGCTTTTTGAAAGTGAAGTTTGTAGGACTAGCTCCTCTCAACCAGATCAAGAGAAGTGCAGCAAGCATGCACATACCTGTTTCTTCAACACAGTATTTTAAAGAACATAGACATCACCAAAAACACCTCAAGTTATAGATCAAAGTTTAGGGATAAAGTATTTTAAAAAAATCTTTGCTGCAACCTGCTATCTCATCAAGTGTGTTTGCTCTCATGTCCAACATGACCGTCCCATTAAGAATACAGCTCCGCAGTTCAAAGAGACTGTGCAGAGACAGAGTTGCTACGTAAGGCTTGCTCCATCGATCACCGCCATCTTCAACATCCTCTTCAAACTTCAGCCACCTGAAAGGCATTCACATATACACATTTATACTTCTCATGGAAGGAAAATTTGGCAAGCAATCCCACTCTCCCATGTGGCTTCGGCATGACACAGACCAGAAAATCCCGTTAAATTGTACCAGCTTTAATTTTCTCAGAAGAAAGCCCAACTGATTAACACTTTAACCAGGCCTTAATTACCACACTCAGCTGTTTTAGTTTTTACCTATTTTTGTTTCTTTTGGCTTGACCAATGCCTGTCTATTCACATGTTCTTGTGAATAATATGGCAGTCTGCCTTAGTACCTGATTTGCATCTTGATTTCATTAGTATTTTAGGATTAGAAAGCTGTCTGAAACATACCATATAGAATGTTCAAGTCTCCTATGGCTGCTAAGTCAGACATTTAAGAACTAGGCAATATTAACACCGGAAACTATAAACTGATCTTGATTTCGACTCACAGGCATTATGCAAATTGAGTTTCTACAAAAGTTAACATGCAACAAGGTAGCTGGAAATACCCAATGCAGAAGAATTCATCACAATGCATACGTAGAAGGAAGAAACTAAACCAGTAAGTGTCAAGAAGAACTAAAGTTTTGGTTTGCTGAGCATGAATTAACAACTCCTATAGATAGTGAAGATTCTAAGCCAAACCTGGTTTTCAATTGTTTGAAATAAAATTACTGTGAGATATATCTTGTAACAATCTACTTCAAACATACCTAGCAGTTTCTCTCCATTCATATTCTTCTCCATCCCTGAAGCAAAGTTCATCCATTTCAGTGAAGAGATCATGAGGAATATGTTCATCATCATCTTCAGTACCCAAGATAAACTGCACTCGTTGGGATGGTGTGTCTTGAAGAAAAGAAGAAACTGAATTAATTAGTAGAATTCATACTTCTGTGAAACAAGAAGCATTACATAACAGTAAAATCTCCTGCCCTCAACTAGAAATATGCAGGACAACATCCTCTTTAAGAGGGAAGAGGAACAAAAGAAACATATACATGTCTTTTAAAGAAGGCTCTCTGAAAATTTTGCACTGTTTCTGAAAACGAAACATCTGGAAATCCATGTTTATGAAAATTAATCAACTATTTTTTGCTCTTCTATAGATTGCCAATATGAAAATTACCATCAACAGTAAATTTGGTTTAAAAAAGGTAAAAATTCATATACTGAAACACTAGAAACCTTGTCTTCATTTTGAGAACAAAATAATTAATACCATCATGACACAAGACACTAAAGAAGAAAAAGTTAAAACAGGCTGATGGAAACTTCCTTACAGATCAGCTGCCCAAGCAATAGTTCAAGACAGTCATCAGTGAGTAGCCAGGCACTTACTGTTAAAGCAGCAGATTTTTCTGTGATCTGTTGCTATTTATATAGGGTAAAATTTTTTTCATTGCATGGTTGGAGCACTCTGTATAAATTAGCATAGGAAAGTAGAAAACTATGTAGCTCAAGTGTCCAGAAAATATTTTAACTTCTCATAGTATAATGCCTAGTGGAACAGGCTCAATAAGTTGCTAGAAAATTAAACTATCGTTTATTGATCAATTAAGTACTGGATTTCAATTAATATGAGCAAAACTTCTAAAAAACAACCAAATAAACCACATGATTTTAGAGACACTTTTAATACTTACACAAAGATTTTTTTCAACTCAAGTGAATTTTCTTATTACAAGGGTTCAATAACATATTATTTTCAATGTTATCTCAAGAAAGGTCAGAGACAGAAAATCCAGGTAAATCTCAACTTTAATTTTTTTTTTAATTTTCTCACATTCTAAAAATCTTAACTTTGTTCACTGAAGTATTACTCTCACAGCTGTTAGATATGAATACACAACTTAGGCTTCTACTGTAGAAGAAAGTTGGCCTTTTAGATTCAAATATAAGATCTGAATTACTAACAAAGTTCATTCCAAATTGAGTTTTGATTTAGCATTTTTGTTCTGGTATATACCATCATCCAGCAGCATAATTCTGAAATGTGCTCTTGAATGCAAACAGCATTCATTATCAGTTAAGGTCTAGAGCAGATTGTTTCCATCCCAAAACAAACACACCTCAGAATTGTCAAGCCCTGCGCATACAATATACAGAAGCAACCAGAACAGAGAAGTGAATTTCTATCAACTTAATATCACTTGTTTCTTCAAAAACTGTACAGCAAGACTCTACAAACATAACGTCAATTATAATAATTTGTATTTGGGAGGGGAAGCCTTGAAGACGGTTGAAACCAAGAACCATAGGAGAATGGTAAAAACCAAAAAACAGTAAATGTTTTAAATGCTTAAATTCAAACATTGCACCAAAATTTGCCCGTTTATGGCAGTCTGTGAATAAAAGTGAACTTAGGGTCTTAAAGAAAAACTGCTAAGCATACTGCCAAATAATTTCATTTCAGAAAATGATATGACAAAAATGTCATCTCTTAAGGATAATAGGCTGAAAGGTCTGTTCATGATCCAAACCAAAAACCTATGAGGCTGTACAATTCCTTTACTAATAGACTGCAAGAAGGTTGAAGTAAATATTTAAATAAAATAAGATCATTGATCAAATTACCACAGCAAATGCTGCTTTTCACAGCTACGTGCTTAGTTTCAAAAATCAGAGGAAGAAGCATACACGACTACACAATCTGAAAAAAGGTGTCTAATTTAAATAACACAGATTTTCATGCTACAGGAGAGTATCACAAAGCTCTAGTCTAACCTATTCAGTGCAGGCTGCTGAACATTCATGCAGACAGCTGGACCAAGTCCAACAGCTTCTGACTTAGATAAAACACAACTACAAAATCCTTGTCTGATTGTACACAAAAAGACACTAATTACAATGAGAATAAAAGAAATAGCACAAAACAAACAACATTTAAGCACAGAGTTGCTGCTAAAGTTTATTTTCAGGAGACATGAAGAACATGCACAACAAATTTCTTACCATATGATGGAGATTCTCGGCCATCCTCTCTATCAGTTTCTTTTTCTTTTTTTCTTCTGTGGTGCCTGTGCCCACGATGTCTATGCCGTCGACGGCCTGGCTTTCCAAGTGGGACGTGAACTCCAATATACACAGCTCTGTGGCCTTTTCAAGAAAGTTTAAAAGGACACAAGTAAGCAAAAATTGACCTACTGCCCAAATTTAGTATCTAAAAACAAGAGGTTTAAGAAAAAGAAATCCAAAAGCACTTGACAAAATTACCTCTGGTGAAGTAACATGACCATTTCCTTTCTGTCCTTCCAGGATGTCAAGGAACCAGTGCTAGACTCATTTCTCTAATATATCAGGTCATATTCTTATTCAGTTTAAGAATTCAGTTGTGAAACAAATAAAACAGAAGTACAAGCTTGACCTGTAACACTGAAAGAAGCTACTTGATAAACACAAGGCCAAGGCAGAGAAATTACATGATAGCCCTCTTTTTTTGCAGGGATTCATATCAAGACAGCTATAAGAATGGCAAAATAATCTCCTGGTTCAGATTATTAACTTCATCAAGAAATCATCCTTCATTTAGAGTCTGCATGTACTTTTCTGTCCTTAAAAGAGCTACCAATATTTCCTCAAGTAGCACATAACACATTAAGTGAAACTGATGTTTAATTACACCATTAATTTACTATCAGGAACATGAAAGCAACTTCTATTTTGAAATGTATGTCAACATGTCAAATAACTTCCAGAGATGTTGGGGTGGGTTTTTTCCCTATTCTAGGATGTTCTAATAGATTTAGGAGCACATCATCAAATTAATGCATACTGCTCTTTAAAACATGTACTTTCAACATCTTGCTTTTCCTTTGACCTTTCACATCAAGACAATACTAACATCAACATTGTAGCAAAAGACATCAATCAACTGACTGTTATGAACATATTACTACCATGTCTCCTGACATGGAGATAGCATGTACAATAGGCTTTTCAATCCCTATTTAAACAAACAATGGCAGGAAGAGACAAATTAACTATAACACTAAATACTCTGTTTCAGGGTGTTGAAGAGTTATTACGGAAGACTGACATTAACCAAAGGAAAAGGAAGTGGTCTTCCAGTTCTTAGACACATGTAAATTCAGCAAATTTACATTATGCAGGCAAGCCCTAGAAATTGCGACTACACACATATGTGTGTGTGTCTTCAATCACTAGATTGAAGATATTGAAAATTCCTGGTGATTATAGAGTTTTAAAGAAAACAAGTGATAAGATGACAAGCATATTTCCCAAAAAAAGAATCCCTAAGCCCAAAAAGATACTGCTTTATAGAATTTTTGTGTATTTTTACAGTGTTACATGACTAAAAATACAAGCAAAAATCATTATTAACACAAGTAAGTTCAATATTTAATTAATTTGGTCAAAGATTCCTTTTCACAGAACAAGACCCAATCCTTGACACACTTCCAACACTAGTTTAATTAGAGTCAACTGCTGGCACTATGACCAAATCTGAAATTAAGCATATTAAAAGCTGTTTGTTTCCATGTAAGAGTGGAAAAGAGATTAATTTCTCAAAGCACTCACCAGTCCTATTTATAGAGGGAGACTTGCCTTTTGTCAGTTTCTTCCAACAATACCCAGCCCCTGCCCAGCAGCCTGACCTCTGCCCTCCATGACTGCTATGCACAATGCAATTCCCAGAGAAATTAATGCCAATGTGACATCTATAAATCACTGCACTTGGTATATAATATGATCGGGGGCATCATCAACAATGGTCATGTTGCTGATGCCATCATGATACAATAATCTTATGCATAGGGAAAGCAAAAGTATGAGGTTCAAAAATAACTGCATTACTCACCACATACCACTGAAAGCTGCAACTCAGTGAGCCACCACTCACTCCAAGTGCTGTTACTACGCCTGTTAGGGTTTCTGTTTTATTTCATATATTCAATTAGCAAGTATCAAACTACAGTTTACATATACACTTGAACAGTTCTATTTGTTGCCAAAGTACTGGATTTTTTGCAGGAACTATTTCTTCCTAAGAGAAACTCTAGCATATTTCTAGTAATAGAAGTATTTTTATAGAATTGCTTGTTTTAATATTGTTAAAAAGACTGTTTTAAGTATGTGTTTTGATCTACTGCACTAAAAAACAAAACAAAAAAAAACAACCTTGAAGGAATCTGAAACTTCAGGATTTTACTCCCCAAGAAAAAAGGACTTCCACACTTTGGTCTCTTGCTGTTCTCACAAATAAGAGACAAAAATCCCTCACAGATTTTCCAAGGATCTCCACCTTAAACAATGTACCTTTGCTATTGCAAAAACTGGCATTTGTAATAGTGTGGCTATTTCCACAGTGAATGACCACGTTGCTACATGGAGGAGAAGTGGAACGAGTAAATGAGGACTCATCTCCTTTTACCTAACTGCACTGAGACAGAATTTTTTTTCCAGCAGAAAAGTTTGGAGGAGAGCAGATATGCTGCAAAGATACATGTAAAAGCTATGGAAAACTGAGCTGAAATAAGCAACAAACAGGAGTTTTTAAACAACCTGTGCCCATAGCAAATGGGTTTTACTATCACAGAACCACAAAATCGTGTCCAGGTGCCTCACAGCTGCCTCAAGCACACCAAGTAGGCACTGCCAAGTTAGTAACCCAGACGGCCACAACCTACATTTGATATTGCTGTTCAACTCCAAAAGGAAGATTTAAAGGAAGTGCCTCCTTGCTACCCGAACAAACTAGGGTCTCACAGAGACAAGGAACAGTCTAAGCACAGGTTATTATCCTGCTCTTCAGCCCACACTGCCCAGAAGTGACTACTGTGAGACTATTTCCACACATACACACAGACTTCTCCTTAGGAAAAGGGACCTTCATTCTGGTATCACAAACAGTCATAAATAAAGACATTTCAACTACTGTCTGAAACTACTGCTGTTGAGCATACTGCCATGATTACCCAAAAACATGTTACAGGCATATTCAACTGGGAAAAAACTACATAATAAAAATTGGACAAGCTTAACTTGGATTCTAACTCAACGAAGCAAAGCATTGAAAAGCCTTCCAAAAATAAGATTGCTGCCCTGAGTAGGTATGTGTTTCCTTAAGTTTCATTATTCAGATAGGAGTAATAATGTTTGCAGATGGATAGATAAATATTTACTTATAAATACAAATTACAAGGAGAAGCAAAATGAAACAAAACCATGACCATTTTTTTTCCTTCATTCCCAATGAATTGGGTGAAACAACTTATGATATCCTTCAGCCTGGCCAAAAAAACCTAACCTAAAGAAAATTATAAAACTATCTTCAAGAAAGGCAAGTAATATAAAATTAATATATCATCAGTGAAAGCAAATGAAAGAAATTTAACTCTAAAAAGGCTGGGATTCAAGTTTCTAGGGTCAGGTGTTATTTTTAAAAGGGACACACCTTTACTTGAATACTGTGTTTAAAAGTTCAAAAGGTGCATTATGTGACCTTTAAAGCTTTATTCACGTAAATGTCTGTAGCACAGTACCACTTTCAAACAAAGCTTCTTACAGAATTACTATAAACCAATAATCAATAGAATTAGTAGACTGCCCAATACTAAATTTAGTAATAGAAAGCTCAAGAGATGATTGCTCATTTTAATCAAACGTGACTTTATCCAAGCTTAGCTGCTCAAATCCACTGAGAGTATTTACTACTTAAGGCCTTTATCGATATGAAACAAATGTTAGGAACTTGAAACGTGTCTCCATCACATGGTTGATCTCCAAGCACATGGTTGGTCTCACTCCAAAAGTCAGTTTGGGTAAAGTCCTGTACCACTTACAGAAAAGAAAATGCTCTACGTTTCTTGATTTCTCCCCAGAGCTCCTATGAAAATGGTAATAGAAGACCCCTGAAGTCTGAGAGAGATCAACAAAAAATGCCCTGGTGTCACTAGGTTTTAAATACAATTCCACACAGAATCTTCTCTTTTCTTTGGCTAGATGCCTTTTACCCTTCATAGAAAGAAGGACATTGTTCTCCAATGAACAGCAAAGCAAAGGAAGAGTAAAAGAAATCAAGTTTATATCTATGTGGATTCTCAAATACTGTTACTTAGAAATTTGAACTAAGACCAATCATATAGATTAATGATGGATGTAATGACCATCTGGAGGTGAGCTACCTGGTCCAATCTTGCTCAAAGTACAGTCAACTTCAAAGCTGAAGCCATGGTTTTGATCACTTTAGTTAGGATGACGGCCATTCTTTTAGTATTTTTAAGGACATATGTTTTACAGCCTATCTAGGCAACTTATACCAACCTACAGCAACACACTACCCGAAAAAAAAAATCCTAATATCCAACTATCACTTCCAATATAGCACCTTATGTATGATCCCCCTCACCCTTTCACAACGCATCAGTGTGACCCCATCTTCTCAATAAGCTCTTAAGTCTGCTGAAGACTAAAACTTTGTGACAAGAATTACTATTTTTTATGAAAATCTTCAAATAATAATCTGAATATGGATAATTTATTTTATACAGAAGCCTTTTTAAATTGAATAATGTCATAATCTATCTCATCCTAGCATGGAGCTTTCCATTGGAGTATGGAAAAACTGGAGTATCTGCAGGAGAGAGCCTAATCCATTCCTTAAGATCATAAAACAGGGAAGAAATCCAGCTGTTTGATGTCTTAACTCACATCTCCAAGTGCATTACCCTAGTAGGAAAGATCTGGAACACAGCATCTCATTCCTTGGTATTAATTTCCCTTACATCACGGAGGACTTGCATGCACAAAAATAAGCTCAACACAATCTACGAGCACAACTTCTTGTGACCTTTTCACAAGGCTGCTCTGAAGGTAGAAGCATACAAATGGGAAAAAAGTAGGTGGATGGAAGAAGTAAGAGTGAGAACAAAAGTGTCATTTCTTGCCCTTAAAAATTTAACAACCCATAGGACTTCTCTAAATAGTCTTGGTTCTAGTAAAACTTAAGGAATAAGAACAATACCTCTACACACACACACACACCCCTCCCAATCCCCTTGTTTATTTATAATGAAAAATCACTCAAGTCACTAATTCACAAAAAATACTTCTGCCACGCTGATTTTCTAACTAAAAATAATGTCCTATTTCTGAAGGATGCAATTAAATGCACAAATTCGTATTGATAGTGAAGTTCCTGGTATAAGAAAAAACTATTTTGGAACAACAGCATTTTTCACTTATTTTATAAACTTCTCATGCACATTCCCAAGAAAGAGTAAATTATTTTCTACGAAATAAATGTATCAAAAGTGAATATAAAATAATTCAATATAATCTTGGTCTTCCATGCATGAATTGACTACTAGGAAGTCCTTTAATTACCAAGGATTCTACTTGGTAAAGGAAAGTTAAAGGAACTATGTAACAAAAGCTATCTCTTGCTCTCAGAATTAAACATTTGAGATAAAATTTTCTAACTGAACCTGTATAAAGAAGTAAAGAAAATTCTTTCATGGGATAGCTGCAGGCCTTGACTGGAACCCAAAGGTTCTCCACAGTACAGCTTATTTTAGAATCCATTACACATCCTGGACTGTGCTCTGAAATCTGCTGCTGCTCCTAGCAATTAGGTCTAGCTGAGAATACACCCTTTATACTTGAACTGATAAAACTGAGAAGCACAATCCTAGCATAGTATAAGGTAAAGCAGTTCAGGAAGAGAATTTTCTCACTACATGACAAAATTTGGCATATTATGCTGACAAAACCAGTAAATGTCACATTTTTCATTACACAATTAAGTTTTTTTTTCTGACTTAAAACCAAATGAGTTAGTAGGGGCAGTCATAGAGAAAAATGCACTGCATACTTCTATTAGACACAATCAACGATATTCAAGAAGGCAGCATCAGCAATTAGATGTGCAGGTAGGAACAGTAACAGGAAAAGCTTAGTGCTGGGTGGCAGTGCCACACAGGGATTCTGGCACAGACTTGGGGCTCACTGCCAGCACTGATCTCCCTCGCCTGGGAAAGGAGCCAGCCCTTGGTACCCATGGGAGGGGGGACGAGCCATCCCAGCACTGCACAGCCAAGCCAGACCAGAGCTGGGCCCCACACTTTATCTCAGCTGAGGATCCTTGGTCCAGCCTGTCTCTGCAGCAGAGCTCAGGAAAAAGGATACACATACAAGGTAATTTCTAAAAGTTGTTTCTGTTGGAGAAGAGAAAACCTAGAAGCAAGCAATTCAAGCAGAAGTCCCATCAACATTCCAGACTAGCCCTTTGTCCACTAAACACAACATAAAACCACAGAATGGTTTGGGTTGCAATGGATCCTAAATATTATCAGTTCCCATCTCCCTGGTAAAGACACAAGGTTTTTGCATTGATAGCACTGTTCTTGTAAAATATTTCATAAGAAACTTCTGAAATGAAAATTTTCTGACTTCATCAACAGGTCACAAATACATTGTCGTTACAAATTTGATCTCACCCCTCTCTTGTACAAGTGCTTAAATAAATTGGTTTGCCAAATGCATCTATTGATATTTTAAGATATGAAAAACATTACAGAAGGTATCTTGTTTCATATAAGGGTTACCCATTCCTGAGAAAAGCTGAAACTCTCTCCTTTATTTCATATTTTGTATATTAAAAAAAAAAAGGTAAATCTCAGACTTTAAAAGCTTTAAATGCTATGAAACACTAGTTTTCAGTGAACTGCAAATAGAGAAATCATCCATTCATTAACAGTTCTAATATCCAACAAGGCACAAGTTTAGTCAATTTTTGGAACAACTAATTTTTAAGGGATTAAAAAAAGGTAAAGATTATGAAAAGTCATCAAGAAGTAATCTCTTCTGCCTCATCTCAAAAATTTTATATTTAAGTGATCTGGAACTATCAAGTTTACTCTAAGTTTTAAGTTGTGGTTTGTGCTGTTTGGTAGAACTTCAGTTTTATGACCATATTACTTTAATAATTTTATGTGTGTTTCAGATTATAACACTACTATAGTTAGCAGTAGCTGTCTTTTTATAAAATCTCTGATGCAGTCAGAACATTATATATTGTTCCCTCAAATAAAAGAAGTTTGGGAAAAAAACATTAGGACACAGTTTATGTCAAATACTTTTAAAAAGCTTCTAACTGCAAAACATTTGTACAGCAAGTTTTCTACTTAGATACACAACATTCACCTAAGGGGAGAAAAAATACAAGATTATTTGATTACCTGTCCTTGTCAACTAAGATTAAGTGAAAACCACAGTTCTTTTCTTAAATAAAAATTAAGGCTCACCAAGGTATAAAAGATAATAGGGTCACTTAAAATGTAAACATGACTTACACCTGCCACAGGATAATGCAAGAGTAGATAGCTATTAAACCATCTTAACTCTTGAAAGCTGGTGCTTGGACTTATGCCACAGAAAACTAGTCTACCAAGCCACACATTCCTGACCTCAAGATTGTTTCTGGAACAAAACCTCTGTTAAGTGCAAATGCCTTATCTTTGTTATGCCCGCTAAGAGTAACAGAATGTATCTATTTTCCCTTAAACTGTATCTAGTAAATATATCCTCAAATCAAGGTTGAAAAGTAGCTACACATTTTAAAATATGAATGCGGGTAGTATCAAGCCTGACATCTTAATACAAGTTTAAGAAAGTTTTCCTTAAACATCATTTAACAGAAAATACCTTTTACAAGATCACATGAAATACCTCTGCCATTAATATTCTTGCCTTACTTCCAACTCCTGGCTTACTCTGTTATTACTCTCATTCACTGCAGCTCAAAGAGCCTGGCATCAAGTTAAGAACATTAGGTGCTCTAAAAAAGGTTATTTTAAGATGTTATTCCCCTTTCTAGCTCTTCTGTAAACTGACATTTGTTAATTCAAAATAAGGCCTTCCAGCTTCAGTAAAGTGCAGTACCTTTATTTAGCACACACACAGTCTGCCCACAATTGCAGTTTACCATCTCTAACCATTCCTCTTTTATGGGAAGAGTGTTACGAAATAAGCAGCCTGTGCCTAACCTTTCTAACCTAAACACTGTCACTCCAGACAGGTACCACACTCTGCCAGCCACCATAAATAGAATGCAGAGCTTGAGAAGCTCCAAGTCCAAGATCCATTTTCCCCTTTAGCATTTGTTTCTCTTTCCACTAATACTTCATCACAGAATTTCCAGAAAATACAAGCATCCAATACCAGCAGCACTAAGAAACCTTCCTTTTAGTATTAATAGCAAAATTATGCCTTCTACTGTATCAAACCTATCAATGTTAGTTTGCACATGCATTAAAGAGGTTAAATATCACCTGTCCATGTGGGCTCTAAAAGGTGTGGGGCTTCACACCAGAGCAGAACTCAATTTACTGCTTGCTGACTTTCCTTGAAAATACATTGATGCACACTTCTGTAAAGGTTCAAAATTCCTAGAACTTCTTTTCAAGTCACCAGAAACACGTATTGAAAGATGAGACTGAAATAGTTTAAAGTTAGTGTAAGTTAGTGTAAGACACTGTAAGTTACTGTAAGTCAGTGTAAGTCGGTGTAAGACACTGTAAGTTAGTGTAAGTTACTGTAAGTCAGTGTAAGTCGGTGTAAGTTAATGTAAGACACTGTAAGCTAGTGTAAGTCAGTTTAAGTTAGTGTAAGTCAGTGTAAGTCGGTGTAAGTTAGTGTAAGACACTGTAAGTCAGTGTAAGTTGGTGTGTTACTTCTAATGCCCAGTGCTTTAGTATAGGGCTTCCCAAGCCTACAAGAAAATGTCCGTGTCAGAAATGAAAAATACAACTAATTGGAATTGTTTTATTGCTTGCAGTCAACAATACCATTTCTCCCCTTGTAGGATTTTAAACCCAGAATTAAAAAGAAAATCTAAAAATTCCTCATACCTACTTTCATCATAATAGCTTATAAATAGTGAACTCTTAAACAGAGCTTTATGTCCACGTAAATTTATCCCCTAAAACAACCCTGAATTTGAGGAATCTCTGAGAAGGTAACTATATGAGTTGAACAATCACACTTACACACTTTTCATAAAGGAAAGAAAAAACATTTTGTTTTTACTCTGGAACAGTTTTCACTTTGATAAAAGTCAAACAATACGCTGCCCCTCCCATGCCCCCTTCTATGAATAAAAAATTTAATTCTTACAAATATAAGAGAAACCATGTGAATACCAAGAATAATTCTTATTTATGTGAGAAAATGTGTGCCTATATACAGCTTCACATATGTGATAATCCTACTGGAAAACATTTTTCTTGTCAGATACTTCTTATTAGTTATTTGTTAAACCTCTGTATAGCCAGCCCCTCTAGCATTATGACACAAACACTGGACCACTCCAAAATGAGAGAGGGAGGGAAAGAAAAGATAAGGCTGCATGGCTACAAGCAAGATGAAGACAGTGAGATGTTAACTCCTCCTTTCAAAAGTGCTTACATTGACTCAATTGTTCATTGCACAATCTATATTTCACCTTAATTAACTCTTTGGCTATGGGTAAGACAAGTGTTATTTTCCACAGCAGTCATCCAGGGGCTTAAATTGCCCCAAGTGGCCTGAGCCCCCTGCCTTCCCACCCAGTATCTTGATTAACTGCTCTGCTGTACCAGCTGAAGCACTCCTATAAGAATGTTCACTGAAAGACACTGGGGAAGTGATCTGGCTGCACATTCCCATGTCATTCTTTGTGGTCGAGGTATTACAGCTGCTAAGGCTGCTGCCTTGAACACTACTCCAGCTGGATGTCTGCCTCCTCTTAACCCATGCCTCCCTGCAAAACACACTCACGCTTTTTCTGGGTCATCTCTTGAGAAAAGCAAGAGAAAGAAATTAAGGAGGAGACAGCTTAAATCTGCACTGAAGATTTAACTACAGAAACAGCCAAAGCAGTGCTTTCCCTACAGCAGAACCCCATCTAAACCAGCATTGTCACAGCCTCCCCTGCTGAATCTCTCAGCCTCACATTCATGCTTCCTTACTCTGCTTAGCTCTGGCACACATCCATCTGTGTGGTATTTTGGGTGCTCAACAGCTGAGATTTCGACCATCCTCCTTTGTCAGATTGTTAAGTTTCCCAATGGTTTAACACACTTAGTCAGGCTTCTGGTTTGGTCAGGCCAATGGGAGCGTTAGCACAAGACAGAAAATACTAGCAGAATGAAGGGAACAGAGCAAGAGTGACTGCAACAGCTGCTAACAACTTCAAATCATGTTAAACTGTCTTCTGTTATAACACAATATGAGAAAAATGTGAGAGCAACCTAAATCAACTTTTCTTAGCCAGAAACTGCTGCCATTATAGTTTTCCAGTGTGCTGAAGCAGTAAGAGTCAGTACAATTCAGTGAAACTACTGTCTTCTAGCATTCTGCAAATGTTAATTAAGCTTCAGAGCATTCCATGTGAAAGGCAAATAATAAAGATTTTAATGCTGGACCTCCCTAGTCTTTTCCTCGTTCATTAAGTAGTATCCATGAATCCTCACCCCAGACTAATTTGTTTTTAAGTAAGAAAAAAAGTCATGTTTTAGATGAAATATCCAATTTTACATTCTTCTAGATGAAACTATATCATTGTTATTTTTATCGCTAAATGTGGGATCCCAAATTAAATAATGAAGACTACCATAATGTTTACTGACAGCAGATTGTGAAACATACAGTTTACTAGGGAACCAGAAGGACAGTTACAGTGTGTTCAGACTCTCAGTATTTGAAGTGTATGACCACAATCACAAGGATACTTAACTTCCAGAAAAGAAAACAAACATCTCCCTCATGACCCCTATTTCCCGACTTTTAATTCTGCAGAACGTGACATCATTCATGTTGGAAAATTACTTACCAACAGGAATAATTTTTTCAAACCTAAGTCTAAGAAGCAAGCTTTCCTTGGAAAGCTTCAATTTTATTTTTTTTTGTGACAGATTAGAACAGTGGATATTTACCACCATGCACAGAGACAAAAAAAAAAAGTAGGTCACCTCTGCCTTTCACCAGTTTTACTCCCAGAATTTCATGACAGCCATAAAATTTTGATTCCTTTTAGCAAGGAAAACTCATCTTTTATCCCTAGGCAAAAAATGCATGTTAAGCAAACAAAAAACCACCACAAACTTACTCTCTAGTTCTTCTTTCTCAAAATTTGTATTGATAGTAGAGCTGATTTTGCCCATATCCACAACAGCTTCTTCATCATGACCCTGAAGAAAAAAGACACAACTTTAAGTTAAAACTATATAGAACAATTTTTTGCCTAAATTCCTAAATATGTTCTGAAATAGTATGTCATCACTGAAAAGCTACCCATCCAATTTTTCAAGAAAACATTACTCTGTATTGAAGGAAAAGAGAGTGAATCAACAGATAGGCTAAATACCACAAAATTTTCTCCTGTAATGCTCTTGATTTCATCATATCAACAATCAAGACATACATTTCAAAAGGCCAGTATTCTTTTAGTTTTTTAAGCAGCAATCAATCTACTTCATTAAAATAACTGGTAAATTTATAAGAAGATACAGAAGTTAATACTGAGAGATCTCAAGCTCTTCTCTTTAGGGGGCAATTCTTGTGAGATTTTCCAGCACAAGTAAGAAGCTTTTTAGAACAAAGGGGTAGCAAAAAGATTAGGTTATCCAGCCTAAGGTCCTTCCAACAGCTCTGGAAATATCAAAATAACTGTTTCATTCAGGTTTCAGCAGTCAGTTTATTCACCTAATTCACTTTTGTTTTGTTTTGGTTTTTATCTACAAAGTTAAAAAGCAGCAGTTTCCAGCAGACCTTTTCAGCTTCCATTACTACTGAAACTACACCAATCATAACGTGCAGTATTCGAAAGATCAAGGCTTATTCTCTGAACACGTCCTCTAATCATAGTTAGCCCATCACTAAGACAGACCTTAAAACTGCCTTCTGCTCAGTCTTGACAAAAATGAAGTAACTGAGTAGTAGAAAGCTCAAGTCCATCTCAGACTTGACATCAAAACAACATTAAAGTTGCCTTTCTCCACGTGTTTGTATTCCTTAGAATAAAGACCACTTTTCACAGTACACAAATTACAGCCTCCTGACGGAGCTGGTTCTCCAAAAGAACAACTACCTAAGGGTAATGTTTTTACATCCAAATACAAGGGCAAGGCTAACTGCTAAAGATTAAAAGTCAGACCTAGCCGTCATGAAATCAGATAAATAGCACTCAAGAAACGGCTCAGGGTTTTTATTGTTTGGGGGGGTTGCTGCTTTTTTATAACACCTTGATAAGTTTTCCATTGGATCAGCTCACCAAAGTGACTTCTCTTGTGGTCATATGACAGCCAGATTCACAAGTTTATCTGTTTCACCACTGCTTCTAGCAGCATTTATATTGATCTGATGCATCTACATCAATCCACGGAGGATCTGTGATAATTGGTTTCATGAGGGAAAAACAGAGGCCTAAATCAGGACTCTTACAGGAACTGAGAACCCTAACAGTGTTGACATTCAACTAAACTTTGGCCTTAGAATTACGCAATTGCTTTATATATAGAACAAGTTTGTCACTTCACAGGAAAGTGGGAAGGATGAAAAACAACATACCTGTGTGTAACAGGTACAAGCTAAAACATACTGTATCAACTCCCACTGAGAAAAAAAAATTGAACACAGAACTCCTTGATCTTAAAAAAATCTTTGATATAGTATATTGTGTGCATATTAAAAAAAATCTAAATATTTAGCTATTGAGGAAAGAAGGTTAAAGAATATGAAGACGACAAGCACCACATGATGGGAAAAAATTCTGATGAGGTTTAAGAAAGGGTTAGATGCAGCTAGACCACAAAAAACCAAAAGCAGCTGGCACTATGTAAATAAGTAAAAAACATAAGAGAGAAGAGTATCACATAGCAGAATAAACCTCTGAATACAAGTCCATTCTCAGCTGTGTCCCTGAAAATAGGGTTTTCAAGAAAGGCATTACACAGTAACCTAACTTTGTCACTACCGCTGCATTGTAGCGACAGTAGAGTTTTGCATGCAGGGTAGAAAAATCAAAACCCTGTACACGCCACAGAGCTACAGTTAAAAAAATTGAGGTGATATCTGTTGGGCAAGACTGAGAATGTTCCAAGGACCCTTTAATAAAGAAGTGGAAGAAATTTTTCAAGTGTCATGGTAGTAAGATGGGAGGGGAGTATGGGGGAAAATAGTATACTCTTGTCTCCTACACACCAAAAATGAGCATACTGTATGTCATACGTATGCCACCCTAAATTGAGCATACTGTAGTACACTCCTGTTCACAGTAACACATACATACAATATGCATGTTACCATAAAACTCCAAGTAGAGGTGGAAACAGATGGAAGAATTACAAATCCTCTAAACTACTTTAAGTGTTTTTTTAATATGTGAGTAGAAAAAAAAAAATTACTAATAGGAAAACTGCTATCAAAACCTGTTCCAAAATTAGCTTCATGGTTACAGCCACAGACTGCTGAAAAATCCTGTACCTAAACACACCCATCCCCAGCAGTCCTTTTAGGACACTTGGAATCTTGCCAAACTTTTTGAGCAACAAAGGAAGAGTTTTTCTCCAGATGATACAAACAACTGAATAGGAGTGGAAAACTACACACACACTGTGAAAAATACACATACAAGGAACAATTTTTATCTCCCAATAACATTTTGAAACTGGATTTGCTGTGTGCCCTATATCACGTTATTAATTTTTATCACCCTTTGCTTTAGTAAAAGAGATTCTCTGCCAAACTCATACATACAGAAGCAGCCTTCAAAAACCACATCATGTGAAAGTAACATGTCTTTTAAGATTAGATTACAGGAAGGTATGCGTGCCCTTGCAAACCATTCTATCACTATCTCAAAGTACTCAACATATGCAAAGACTCTTCCAAGAATAAACCATTAACAACCACAAATATCATACGTGACGGAAGCATATCATTTACAGCCTTTGTTCAGAAACACACAAAGCATCATTTTAACATACCTGTTTTGTGATGCCAAGAGCAAATCCTACTATGAGATACTTTTGCCTTAGGTCAGGTAAAAAATCAAAAATATTCAAATACATTGTAAAGTGATTTCAAACTACTACATTTCCTGGTTAAAAATAAAGTCTGTAGGGCATACATTTCCAGTAATTATAGATGATCTATCATGTCAGTTGAAGGGACTGAAGGGAGGGAAAATTTTACAGTTGCCATTTTAGTTCTCTTGTCTACTTTCTGAACTTTTTACATAAACAAAGAAGAGTGGGATTGTGGAAAACTTGTCCAGTTCCCTTTTTTAGGCAGAGAATGACTAGAGCTTAAAGTAAGTATTCCTGGGCAGTTTACTATTCACTGCATGCGAAACTTTATGTACAACAATCCCACAGATGCTCAAATACAGCCAGTACAGACAAGCCAAAGTAAAATTCAAGACTAATTTAGAATGTACATAACTTTCATTTTCAGTCAAAAGACAGAACAACGGAGAAGGGGGGGAAAAAAAAACATAAGCAGCAACCAAGGTGCCCTAGGGAGAGATTACGCTTTCACCTTTGGTATGCACTTTTTTTAAAATGAGAAGGTAATTTATAAAAACAGAACAAATCCAGAGTACTTCAGAGAAAAAAAAAAAAAAAGACAAAGCCTAGCATATTGTATTAAAATACAGTACGCTGTATTATGATGCACTAAGTATACTTTTTCCTATCACCAGATTTCTGGATACTCCTAAACATACTGCAGAAACAGCCTCCAGTAAACCTTCCTATTCAGCTGGAGATGCCTGCATACACTAGAATATGTCTTCTCAGCCTTCTAACTCTCCTCAGCATGAAAATGAGATCCCTTTTCAACTGCTATAGATCAGACAAGACTTTCAAATACTCAGTGCTCCAGCAGACTCCCAGCAGGATTCCTCTTCCCACCTCTGGTTTCCAAATGTCTTTTCTCAGTCCGTGAGAAAAGATAATTCCCCCTTGCAGAAAAACTAGCATGAGAAATTGTTAACACCACTTATTTACCTTATTAAATGTTTGTTGTCATTTAGTACAGCACACTTGTGGTATCTACCATATTAATGCTACATGTTTTTTAAAATTAGTATTGAAAAAAGAGTCAATCCCAAACTACACGAATTTTTATGGAAAGCACTAAATTTAGAAGAACCTGCAGCAGTATGTGGTAGCCGCAGCCTCAAGAACTAGCACAAATATGACGCATGGAGTATTAAATCCAAAGGCAAGTTTCCACTGTCATCTCTGCAAGCACTTCTCACCATGCAACTCACTTAACCTTGCGCAGTCACACTCAGACAGATTTCAGACGGGCACGCTGCCAAAGTGCATTACTGAATAACCACTTCCAAGACAGACAATTTGCTAGAAGCACAGTCTTAAGGTACTTGAAATACAGTTCAATCAAATCATTCTGGTGATAGACAGTGATCATAAATGGCTGATACAGCAAACTGAAATCTGGGAGCAGTACAGTAACCGTGTTAAGAATCATTTGAGCTCAACATTTAAGACCATCACCTAGCTAAGTCAATGTTTATGTGCTCCATTTACATTTCCTCAGACCAAAGTTCTTCCCCAGCAGAATTAGTGGGCGACTTGCAGCACCAGAAGGGACTGTATTAGTGCTCATGGACATAAGTAGGGCTTAAGAGAGGGCACAAAAAAAGAAAAAAACCTCTACAAACACCCTTACCCTTCCCCTCCCCCCCAATTACATTATGACTTTCATGCTACAAAGAAGCTTCTCTGCAGCATATATTAAAGCAGGTGCAAATAAAGGAAAAAACAAAATCAAAATAAAACCCCAACACAAAAATCAACCAACAAAAACTAACCCCAGCTGAGGATGGGGAGGGAGGATTGTACTCATATCAATATTTTTCCTTCCTACATCTGTCCCTGGCCAATGGTTTAACACTTCTTATTTTAATAATACTCTAATACAACTGCCTATACCATCCCAGTGGTCCTACCTACTGCTTTGTGTAACTATCCCAATATCTCTGGCTTGAAGAGAAAGCAAGCAGTACCCCCCTCCTTCCCACAAGAACCCATGGATACATCTCTACTTTTGTAGGCACAAGAGATCTGGCAGACAAGATTTAGTTCTTAAGGCTGGAATGTGGTGCCAACAAATCATTCCTCTCAAAGCAGGAGCACACCCTGCTTACAGACCCAGCTGGCAAACCTTTGTAGCACACTGCTGTAGATTTACCAAGATCAACAGCCTATGAGAACTTGTGCACTGTGCACTTTGCCTTTCACACTTTGTTCCTCCTTCTTTCACCACCATTAAGTACATAGGAGCAGTTCAGCTGGATCAAACCATCCATCAATGTGCTGTCTGCAAGAGGACACAACAGGAGAGGCCCACAGCAATAGTGCAAACTGAATCAGTGCCAACGGTGGCTTGACCTTAGGAAGCATAGCCAAAGCAGGACTCTTGTTTTATTATCAGCCCTCCTTTGTGGGATCTGCATTTAGGAGACAGATATGACAGCCATCAAAAAAAACCTCCAGTGACAAAAACAAACCAAAAAATTAATTAACATAAGATTGTTGATACTTCTCTGCTTCAAAAATTAAGGTTTGGCAATAAAGGAGAATTAAAACCTTCATTTTGAAGGTATATATCTCAAAGATAACCAAAGAGTAACTACAAAACCTCGCTTTGCAAATGTATCCAGGTACGTGTGTGTACATCCATAAAATAGTTTTAAACTGACCTTTTTCAAAAATAAGTAAGCAAACTCACTTGTTTTGTTACATAGGTATTGAAATATATATTGTTCAGGATAATTAGAACTCACAGGTTAGTTCATTATTCATTTTCACAGCCACATTTCCCAAGTGGTCTGTTTCAGAAGTCTGCATTTCTGTTCTAAGCAGACATAATATTCCATGTAGTCAGGAAATAAAATACATCTCCAATTTACAGATTGCGTATACAACCTCCTCTCTATCTATTCAACCTCCCAGAGCTGCAAGTTAATAAGAACTAATACTTCAGGGAGTAAATAACAGACAAGACCAATGTTGTAGACTCGCAAAATGAGGAGATTAAGTCTACCAGTGACAGCAACCCTGGAAGGGGTAAGAAAAGAAACCAGACAAACAGTGCATTTGTTAGGGGCATCTCTGTACACTGTATGAAGAGTTGAATGACCATCACTCTACTTCAGGCAAGCATCAGGTCTACCCCATAGGTCTCCCACTGCCACCCATACACAGCCCCAAGCAGCCTTGGTTAAAAGTGAGTGAATATGAAGGGCTTGTTGATGTGGTTTTCCTGCACAAAAAACTAACAGCAGCACTTGGTAAGTTCTAAATATATTGTTTTACTTCTCTTTCAGACTGATTCTGCTTTTAAACCTGAGGTAAAATGAGCCCATAGTGGGCAGGAGGGCAGTCATCTCTAGTTGCTGCCTTCTTGAAGGACAACCAGGATACAAAAAAAATCAAAGTTCTCTCTAAATAACAGGAACTGAAGGTATTAGGCAATCTATCAACTGTTCAACTTTAGTTGAACTGCACAAGTGGCCGTACAGATGCATTTGAAGTAAGTTCTTTGGGCAGAGTCTCTATGCAGCAATACTGTATCGTCAGAAGTTGCCAAAGTGATGAAACACTACCAGTTCTAAATCAAGCACATCGACCTAACAGCCAAGGAAAAATGCAAGGAAATATAAATGAGCCCTGTCTCATTTTGTCATCGTACAATTTTTAGTTGGCCTTCCCCTCTAAATATATACAGATGAGAGCACAATTAATAATAATTCACAAACAGAACACTTGCCAGGTTTAAAATAGGAAGCATACTGTTGGTGGGTTCCCCCTTAGTTGTATTTTCTATGCCCTCCTTTGCACAGGAACAGCTGTTTTCCAGAGGTTTTTCCCCTCCTATCTTATCAGAGGGTATTGCTCAAGCACCACAGGAATGACTCTAGTTCAGCTCAATGGCTTTGGTGTCACCACCACCCCCCCCCCCCCCCCCCCCCCCCCCCCCCCCCCTTTTCCTGTGAATTTTACCTGTGCTTATACAATTCCTATTTTACACAACAATCCTCACACGTAAATTGACAGTCCCTCCTAATCAAAGCCACACTCAGAGCCTCGCAGGAAGGTGTAACATTTAGATTTATTTCAGTAAGACTATAACAATAATGGAGGAGGTTAGGGATACTTACACGTTTTTCTAGCCTACTTAATCCTCTGATTAACTGCTCAGCTTACCTTACTAAATACATCTGACCAATCTGCTTCTAGAAGACTTACAATAAACACAGCCGCTCTACAAACCTTGTTTGGACGTGTACAAAAGAAATCAACAGACTTCAGTCAGATTCTCCAGAAGTTTCACTGTACTTTTAATTTTCCAAAACTGTATGTGGAGGGCACTAAAGATGTGCTACTTAAACACCACAAAACCCAAGTCCTTTCAGGAAAAAAAGCAGTTGTAAACACGTTAATGTTTTGCTTCTTGCTCTATCGAAACCTAATGTTTATAAGTAGTTTTATCTCAGTTCTAGCAGGCCTTACTCCAGTCAGGGACACACTGAGCACCACAACATGCAAGAGAAGCCATATCCCATCCCAGAAAAATGAAACAGGTCTTTGGACAGTGAACCAAGTTTGTGTTAATCACAAGAGAAAATTAAATTGCAAGAAAAAGAAAGAAAAGGAAACAATACCAACAAAGGACTGATCATGATTGTGAATGGCTATAAGCCATGGCACACTACAGTAATTCATCAAAAAAACAGGGTTAGAACTAGTACAAAAAAGGGATGGCTTGATTCCTAGAAAAGTATGACTAAGGTGCAGGTGAGTATATGATTAAAATTAGAAACCCATTTGAATTCAGCCTGAGTATTCTGCAAGCCAGAAAATTCACCACCATGCATAAACTTAGCAAATACTGTCACCAATCCAACACAAGATATCAAATTGCACATCTATTATTATAGTAGCTATTTTACAAAGTTGCATTTTATCACTGCCTCACAGTACTAAATTTCATTCAAAAAAAAAATCCATATCTCCATTCACTTAAATGTAATTATGTGAATTCACTTAAATGTCATTAAATGAATTCCTGAAATTACAGGTAAAAAAAGCAGAAGTATTATAATGTTTACAACTCCTCACCTCCTGTCTTTGCCTAGTCTTCTAGGCATACACATGCTTGACAGAGTTCTGTGCCCAGAGCTGAAAGTAGTACCACAATGAAAACCAAAATTTGAGCACTATAGTACAGAGACCTTGACAAACAATAGGCCACAGCAATCTGACACACTCTAACACATCTAAATCAAACTCTTTCTTATGCTTACACAAGAGGAATAGAAAATTAGTTGTCATATATAAAATAATGCAGGGATCTTTAGAGTTTAACACCTCAGGAAAACTCCATCCCATAGATTTTAGTTTCCAGGAAACTTTTAAAGTACATGCTGAATTGCATTGCAATGGTAAAGACAACCCATACAACGGATAAGCAACAGCTTGTAACACTAATACCAGAATTCATTCTACAAATCCCCACAAATGGCGTTTTTTAGCTGTGCCACTGAGATCTCAAGAAAATGTTATCTCCATGATCACTTTACCACAGTTACACACCTCATTAAGTTCACCTTCCCTTTTTTGTCAAAAAGGAACAATTAACTGGTTATTTCAAGATTCTCTATCAGAAATATCTCTGCTATACTTGCACAGAATCAAGCAAAGCCACAGTTGATAACCTTCGAATTATGAAAGGCTAACTCAAAATAATGCATAAGAAAAAATAACCCAATCCAAAACACTCAACCACTCTCAAAGTAGTATACAGTCACAATTGTAAAAGCATATTTTCTGTCTGTATTAAACTGGTTGCTATGATTAAGCAATACTAACAACACAGCAAATATCCTCCCTAATACAGAAATCTCTACTCAAACTACTGCTATGACTATCACCAGATCTTTCAAAATTTTCTTCCTCAAGTACTGAGTCTAAGGTAAACACACAATTTTGAGTTACAGCTGCTAAATATCACTTGCATCAAATCACATTCGAGCCATTATTACGCTACACAGCTGCTATTTACATACACGTTGCATTTTCTTCCCTTGACGAGCTTCTTCCATGCTGATGTGCAGAAGCAGAGAATGCCCTTGTACAAGACCCTGTAATGAACCTCCCCAGAGATCGGAGCCTGCGCATACATGACTGCTTTAGCTGGCTGTGCCTGACACAGATGTACTCCGGGAAATTGCTCCCCAGCCAATCGCTCCCGCTCCAGTCGCTCATCTCCCAGGCCACTAATTACGGCTACCGCAGGGTCGCACAGCAGCAGAATGGGCACGACGGCATGCCTTCAATTCCAGCTCGGGGAATACCAAAAAAGGAACTGAAACAGAGTTCCACACTTCAAATTTTCTGTATCAACAGCTGCTAAGAACAGCTCCAAGGTAATATTTTTGCTCTGATCCAAGACTTCATTAGCACTACAAAACGCATTTGTACCCCGGGTCTCAGAACAGAACAACGCAGAAGTCAAACATCTGCTAAGTGTATTTATAGCTGTATTATCAACCTTTCACCGAACACTCATTCCAATGCAGGTGTTTGTTGGTGGGGTTTTTTTACATAAGCTATATATTCTTGTTCAACAAAGTAAACCAAGGCTCCTAAAAGAAAAATCCTCTTTTTTTTTTCCCCTCCTGTTGAAAAGGTAAAAAAGCATTGATGTTAGCTGCAATTAATATAATGTGTCCTCCCAGAGTAAGGTGTCTCTGTTTCAGGTACTATATGAGTAGCTGTATTTTTTCCTTCCTTAAGCCACCCTTTGAAAAACGCAGCCTCTACTCCAGCAGATCAAATTCAGAGCTTCATGTCACTCTTTCCCTCTTCATCACTGACATACCCTAATCTCCTTGTCCCATCATAAAATGCATGGGAAAACTTGCATGGCTCTTTAAGGAGTTATAGATAACCTAACCTTTAAGACATGCCACTGCCTTGCTTGTTCCTTTTTCTTCTTTTATTCCTATGTCTTGTTTGATGAGAACTCTAATGATGAAGGTGGACTGGTGCCACCCCAACCAACAAACAACTTAGACAAAACAGAACAAATAACATACTGTCCATGAACTTGGTGCAAATACATTGTGCACCTATGAAGATGGTATTTATCACCTAGCTGTAGAGAAATCAGAAGGCCACATTCAGTTCCTCTCACTGCCTCAGTCCAGAAAATTCCCTAACCATAGGCTAATAAAAGTATTCTCAGATAGTGCTGACAAGAGAGTTTAAAAGTAGCTTGTTTCCACTCTGTAAATAGAAGTTCACTCTAACACACGTATGCATCTTTTAACTTTCAAGCTATTGAAGGCCTCCCTGCTGCCATACATAAACAGCTATATACTAAATGATTCCTACAGGAAGCACAAATTTAAACATAAGTATCAGATACCCTAACTCTTAGTGATCTCTTCTAAACTGAGCATCCTAAATCACACCTATTCTTTCCCTAACACAGATTCATGCAGTTCATCAGCTGCTCAGATGAATACTAAAACAGCTATGCTGAACTGTGTCCTGGTGACTCTCCCATATTTCAATGAACTCCTTAGCATAAATCTATACAAGAAGTAATTCAATTGCTACAAGTAAAAAAAAATGTTTGTTTAGGTTGGGGGTGGGTGCGTGAAGGCAAAAGAGACTGCCTCTTCCTTAGGGATAGAATAAGAGGGGTGGGAATCACACTTTTTTTTTTTTTTAACATTTATAACTTTGGGAAAAAGCACTTGCTTGGTTTGAACACTTGAAAAAAAACCTCTCTGAAGCAGCTTATTGAAATTTCTTGAGAGTCTGTAGTCAACCAATTCCTTGTTAACAGTCACTCAGTCTCGGAACAAAACAAACAAAAAAAAATCCCACTCAGAAGCAATACAAGCAGGGTTTTTTTTCAAACAGATGGAAGTTTTTGTCTTTTAAGTCCCATACTAAAACACTCTGCAGATAAACGTCTGCTCTTCCCATAGAGTAAATACCAGGAAAAAGCTTCCCATCAAATGGAGAACAGCAGAACAACTTCAAACTGCAATTGTCTCAACATGTTTAACTACAGAAGTATTCTAAAACAAACTGTAGGCAAATATATTCAAAATTATCACATCCTTGAACATGTTTAGTGACAACACTGTGAGAACTCAGAGCAGAACTATTTGTGCTGGAGCAGTATTTTAACCAAATGTTTGATGCTGCAAAAAAATCTCTATGAATTGTATGTGAGCATTTTTTTAATAAAAGAAACATAAGTATCTGTCAAGAAACATACACTTTTTCCTTCAATCTTTCCTTCTTAATTTTCACTTTTATACCCCTTCAAGTTTCACTTATTTCACCTTATCTCAGTCTATAAAAGCACATTTTTGAAAGATGGGTCCAAAAGGGTATGTACCACTTATCTAGACAAAAAAAAGTAGTATTTCATGTGACCTCTTACGTCTTTGAAAAACTTTTCATCTTTTCCCAAGTGATATCCAATTCTGATCCCTGTCCATTATGAAGTGGCAGCCTTACTGCAGGGTCTGCAGAGTGTCTAGCAGGCAGAGCTGTGCTTAATCTGCCATTCTGAAATGGCAGGACATTTAAAGTAGCTGGAGTAAGCAGGACTGAGCTCCCAGCAGGATTTACCACATGAGCTCCAGCCCAGCTGCTATCAGACACAGTCAGATATACACACAAGGAAACTGCGGGCTTGTTTGCTTGCAGAGAGACCAGACTGACATACCCACACATGCAGCCCTGTAAACTCTGAATCTATTGATACTTAAAATCAATATTTTAAGGATTAAAATCCCAGTTTGGGGGGCAGGGAGGTGGGGTGCTAAGAGCTGCATCCATAGTTCAAAGTCAACCCTTCCTTATATGAGGAAAATAGATCAGGGAGTTGGAGCTGATGATCCCTATCATTCCCTTCCAGCTCAAATTTGTCTATGATCCTGTGACTAGCTTTTCTAACACTGTAGCCCCAAAAAACCAACCCAGTTCACTGCCACCCTTCTTCATGCAGCTGAAAGGACAGGATCTAACAAGCATCTCTCTTTAGGAAAGAATTTTTTTAAAAAAAGCAAGAAATAATTATGAGACAGCATGACAATATTTCTAAATGAGGCTTTATTTTGGAGGTGGTGAGGCCATGGGGGGAATCAGGAGGAAGGCAAGGTGCTAAGGGATTAGAGATGATGAAGGGGGCAAGTTGTATGACATAGTTCATATGTCAAACACCTCTACAGATGGTCTTGTTCAGCTTCTTATCAAAGGAGAACCTACTAACTCATATTAAGAAAACTTCCTAGGAGTTTCTTATTACAAAGAAATTAAATATAGGGTATTCCTCTAAAGAAACATTACTGCCTTAGCAAGGGAACCCAGAAACCTTTGCCAGCAGTGGTTCATCATTAAATGAATTAAAAACAAAATCCAAAAGTCTTATTGCCTACAAGTATTTTTCAGAATACGGTTTCTATGTAACACCTAGTTCCCATGACATACATCCTCACAGCACACTTCAGCTCGCCTCAGCACGTACACATGGAACTGGGTTTTTCCAAAAAAAGAAAGGAAGAAAAAGGATAGATGTATTTTGTACAGATATTCTCTGGTGTATTGCCCCAGTCGCGGAGTCTTGGGTTTCTCAGTACATTGCAGGACAGCTGTCAGAAGCCACCAGGAAGCTGAGAGCAAACATGAGACAGATCCCTAGTTTAAGCCCTCCTGACATTACACAATTGTACATCATTTGGACAACTGAATACTTTATTCTCTAGAGATCCCACTGAAGTTTATAACCTGAACCCTCATTAACAGCAAGATTACTATGTTCTCTCGTGTACTACATACAACTTGATTAATCACACCACATTCTGATTGGAATGCACTGATGATGTAGAAAAACTAAGATGTGTGTAAAGTTTTCCAGGACGTGTTCCAGGACTCAAAACCATCCCTCAGTATAGATGGATGAAATTCACCATGTTCCAACAGAACCCCACCAAGATCTTACAGCAGCATGTATGAGCATGTGGTCAGCATGCAAATGTCACTAGCTAGGCGAGGGAGGGTTGGGTGATTTGATTTGTTGGGGTTTTCAGGAGGTTGGGTTTTCAAACTTTTGGGGGGTTATTTTTATGGGGGTGGGGAAGGGATGATAGGGAGACACAGAGGAATTCAAAGCTGCTCACTTTACAACTGTAGCATACTGCCTTTAGCTGAATTAATCTCCAGGCATTTTGGCAGCATTTTTGAGAAGTATTTTAGTTTTTCTTTATCCTAAAATAGTCTTAGATCACTGTGCAAGTTTACAAGAACTATAGACCAGGGCTGCTTCTACACTATTAAGACCACCTAAGCAAGGCCATACGTTTAATTGCTCTACAACCACTTGTACAAATACTCTAAATTATGGAATGGTTTGGGCTGGAAGGGGAACTTGAAGATCATCAAGTTCCAACCTCCCTGCTGTGGGCAGAACACCTTTCTCAGAGTTGCTCAGAGCTCCAACCTGGCCTTGAACATTTCTAGGGACGGGGCATCCACAACTTCTCTGGGAACCCTGTTCCAGTGCCTCATCACTCTCACAGTAAAGAGTTTCCTCACACATGTAATTTAAACTTACTCTCTTTCCATTTGATCCTATTTCCCCTTCCCCTGTCACTACATCCTCTCATTAACAGCCTTGCCTCATCTTTCCTGTAGGCTCCTTTCAGGTACTGGAAGGGCACAGTAAAACAAATGCCTTCCTGTTTCCAGGCTGAACAAACTAAAGTCTCTCAGCCTTTCCTCATAGGTGTGCTCCATCCCTCTGATCATTTTGGTGGCTCTCCCCTGGATTCACTCCAACAGGTCAATGTCCAAATATTAAACATTTATCCTCTAGATTAATTCCCTAGAATAGATGGCATTGTTCTGAACAACTGATGAGTCCAGACATGAAGGAGAGACAGATAATTTTATCTTGTTTTTATTGACATTAAATAATTTTATCTTGTTTTTATTGACATTACTTAAAGTGCTTGCACAAGAAGCTCTCTGACAGCAGATCCTCAGGAGGTAAACAGCAAAAGAAAACAAACAAAAATTAAAAAGTCAAACCATCCAATCACTGTGTTAGGATAAATTGCTCTAATACAACCAAACCAAACTACACCCAAACAGAACACCTCCTTGACAAGAACACCAACCATCAGCAGCTAATAAATAAAAGAATTCTTTCCATGAATGATGCAATTTTTTGAATGATTATTCATCTATATGACATCCCACAGAAAAGCAAAAGTTTGAATCTCACCAATTCACATGAATTCAAGGTTTAATTCTTCACCTTCCACTTCCCCTGTGTCTCAAATTCTATATTCATATAACTGCATCCCAGTCAAATCAAGTATCTGTATAATAACTTACTGACAACACACATTTACTCATACAGTGAACAAAAATTACTACCTACAAATCAAAACTCAGTAAGTTATAGCAGGAGGGTAAGGCAATGTTTCCAATATCTATAGGTAACTGATACAGGAGGAGGAATCAGCATTCTTCTGGCCCACATTTCTTTTTACTAAGAAGGCAGGCAGAATGGGAGTACAGTCTGCTCATGCAATCTGAACACAGCAGCATTTAATCATAAATTTTTACTTAAATGTTGTAATATAGAGGATTCAGGTGCTGTCATATGCAGATTATTTTAATGAAATAATTAAAAAAAAAAAAAAAGGCAAAACACCAAACACAAAACAAAGCCCAACAAAATAGAAAGTCCACAAAGTCACACCTCTAAAGATATGCTGAAGAATGTTAAGGTATTTGAAATCCTTGTAGCCTGGAATGCCAGCCAGATTATTACCACTGTTACACATGCTGACTATCAACCAGCCACCAGTCTACTAGCAAGCCTCTACCACAACAAATTCACAGCTACCAAAAAATCCAAGTTTTAGCAATCCACACAAATTTTATTAATAAGGCAGACAGTACCAGAAAGCTGCAATTCCTGTTTTGTGCTAGTGCTGGCCGTAATGTGAACCCACAACATACCAGATCAGGGAACTGATCCAGCAGTAAAATTGCACTGATGGTATTTTGCCACTTCAATTGGGATGCCACTCAGTACCAGTGAGGAACAGGCAGGGGAGACTGCCGGGCCCTCAGGAGGTAGAGCAGGATCATGGGGCAACTCCAGCAAAGTCTGACTCGGACTATAGTGGAGCCACACACTTCCACTGCTGTAGCTTCACATCTCAGCTTGGAGAAATTGTGAGGAAGTAGTCTTATCACCTTCCACTCTTACAATATTTTGACAATGCAACATCTTTGCCCTACAATGGATCCAATGCTTTCCCACTTCTGCCCCCTTTGCCTTTTCTCACTCTCACAAGCATCAGGCTCTTTCCCTGCCCTTGGACACACTGACAAGATGCCTTCCAGACTAAGGGACACCCAGAAGCTGAGGGGGCACATCAGCCACATGCACACACAGGAAACATCCCAGAGGACATGGAAATGCTGGTGGTATGCAACATCACAGGATGGACTTTGACAAGCATTGCTCTGGCTACCTCCAAAAAGTAGGCACGACACACTGTCACTTGACAAGAAACCAGAAATTCTGTGCTAGTGTCAATTTGGAAGCAGTAGACACAGTTGAATAGAAAAGGTTCAATTACACGAAAAATGAGGTCAAGACTGGCCACAGTCACTGATATTTTGCACTCAGGCTACTACAAAGTGCTGGGCAAGAGGAAGCTGCCCATGCAACTCCCAGGTGTGAAAGCAAAGTTCTTTAGTAGAAATGTAGAGGGGAAAAATCAAAGAAGTTGGTGGAATAGAAGTTTCTGGTTTGTTCAAGTTTTTCAAATAAAGACAATGTGTAAAATGAGCCCAAAATAAAAATCTCCAGCATTGGTGGTTCAGTGGTAGAACTCTTGCCTGCCTCACAGGAGGCCAAGGTCTGATTCCCAGCCAATGCAGTCAGTACTTTTAGGGAGGTGATTACATGACTACACTCCAGTGAGATCCCACCTGGTTCCCAACACAGAAGGACATGGACTTGCTAGACAGAGTCCAGAGGAGAGCCACCAAGATAATTAGAGAGATAGAGCACTCTTCCCTGGAGGAAAGTCTAAGAGAATGTCTCTTGCACTTCAACAGGAAAGAGAGTAGGCTCTCATTAGATATCAGGAAGAAATTCTTTACTGTCAGGTGGTGAGGCACTGAAACAAGTTGACCAGAGAAGTTGTGGCTGCCCACCCCTGAAAGTGTTTAAGGCCAGGTTGGATGGAGCTCTGAGCAACTTGGTCTAGCTGAAGGCGTCCCTTTCCATGCTAGTGGTGCTGGAACTAGAAGACTCTGCCTTCCAACCCAGATCATTTTTTGATTCAATGATTCTGATTATAGAATGAACACGTAACTCAGTTAACATACATTTCAGAAAACTACAACTGGTAAACCTTTTTTGACCTTGTAGGGCAGTTTTTAAGGTTTTGTTTGAGTTTTTCAGTAGCTTCAGAAGCTGAATCAGCCTATGAGAAAGGAGAAAGAACATAGTGGGAATTACTTTTTTCCTTTCAGAAATCAGGAGCTAGCTAGTCCAGCTCACCCTTATCATGAAGCCATATTTTAAGAGACATACTTTCTTGCCAAAATTTCTTCCATTTTCCCCCTGCATTTCTAAAGCACAAGGGTCTTAGAAGTCTGAAAAGCCTGAAATAAAGACATTGCTAGACAAAAACTGTCAGAACTTGAAATTTCTAGGAGTCATTCCAAGGTCCTTCAGAAGGGCCACTGAAGGGACCTTTAAAAGGAGATCAGCTTCTGTTTCTTATTTGTATTGCCTAATATCTTGTAAAGCTATACAAACGAGCTCTTTTAATTTCTGTTTTAAAAAAGCAAGCAGCTGATTTTCTGATGTATTAAGGGTAATGCTTTCACTATGTCCAACTAGCAGGTTTTGAGAGAAGTCAGTTTAAAAGTAAGGTGTTGATTCTGACACAACTGACTTGTGCATGACACTTATTTTACAGGAAAGATCAGCTGACAAAATGCAAAGGGAAACCAAGATAGGGATCTAAAGTAAGCAAAAAAAAAAAAAAAACCCCACCAACCTCTTTTGTAGCCACCTCATTCTTGTCTTGAGGACAACTACTGATACCGGTTTCAATATTTTACTAGTTTTTGTTTTGTGAATAAGCACATAAAAGACAAACTACAACACAGTACTTTTAAGAAAGACATTTTTCTCTTGCAAAGAGAAAAAAAAATGCTGTAGGACTCTTATTGTAAATTTATGACTTGAGGGGCTACTTAGTAAGAAAAGTTGATGGTATCCAACACATGGCAGGCAGATCAGACGCTCTTCATTTTCTTAACACTTAGAATTCTCTACTTCAGAGAACATTAGCATGGTTTGCATGGGAGTTCTAACCAGCCAAGAGCTATTAAAAAGGATGGTCTCTGAAAAGGCATTTTTTATTATTTTATAATAAAGAACAGAAGTTATCCTCTTTCTAATAAAGCCATAGACTACATTTTCATGCACCTTAATCTGTACGCTACATCCAGTAGCACAAATAAATGTTCAAGGAATGACAATTTATTTGAGAAAATTTTAAGCCAAATTGAAGCATTGAACTTAGACAGGCTTTTGGCTTTCACATTGACTTCTGGAAGACAATTATCTAGCCTTGCATAAAGTCTACCCACGAAAACTCTGCTGCCATGGTTTTCTTGTCAGACAAATTTGAACATGCAGAGTAATCTTACACCAGCCATGTTCCTTGCAATGCAACCATAGCAATTCTGACCAGCCCTAGAACTCTAAAGCTGGCATCAATAAATCAGGTCACTGCCTAGACACAAAGTCTCCTCCTGCATTCTCTGCCTGAACTTGAAACAGCTTAAGATGTCCTTACAAACATAATTGATACCATTAACAGATTAAAAAAAAAAAAAGCCAAATTCATAGTGAACCAAACATTAAGATAAATACATAAAATACATCACCCAGACCAGAGAGCTAAGCAAAAGACCTTCCAGCAACATGAATCAAATATGCTACACCCAGTGGCTACCAGAACTTTACCTTAACGTTTTAAATTCAGGATTTCACAGCTAGCAGGGAATTTTTAAATGCTGAAAAGAATGCAGGAGTTATTCTAGTCAATGGCAATTGTATCTGGCAATCAAAGTAATTTTCTACACATATCAGGTAAGGAGAAAAAGAGAAAGTAAAGAAAATTGCATTATGTTTCTCATTATTTAGAAACCAAGCCTACAGAACAAGTATTTCTTTCCAATACTATCAAATTTGTAGAGAAGCCACCTACACAGAGTCCAGTATTTTCTTTTACTGTGGCATATAAAATATGCACAACACAGCCCTGGGGATGTGTAATGATATCAAATAAATTTTTGCAATCAGATATCTTAATTACATATGCATTTATACAACTTTAAATGTTCAACTGGGTTTTTTTGGGGAGAGAAGAATATCATTACATGGTGGCTTTTGGTAATCAAAAGCACACAGCTTTCATCATTCCATAATTACAAAAGACTGTTCCACCTCAAACTGATAAAGAAGAGAATTTGAAAAAATAAATATGAGATACATGAGAAACAACAGTTAAGAGCAGCTTTATTGAAACTTTCTCACCTACTCCCAAAGTACCATGTAAAGAAATACATGTTAAATAGGAAAAATTTGAACCTACTTGTCCTCTAGAATTGCCCATGTTTCTAGTGATAAAGTTCCTTTTTCCCACGTTACTTTACCTAAGTCTGGGCACACACAAATAAATCAACCTATCCATCAAATCATTTGAATTTATTCTCACATTTCTTCACAGGACTGACTCTACAGAAGAAAATCAACGGCCTGTAAGCCAGGTTGGAAAAGTATCACCAACAGCAAGTTGTAATAATTTCCACTGTACAAAACAATTAGAATCAAATTGGCTTCTAGTGCACTCTAACCTTAATCAAATGACATTGTATCTGAATGACAATAAGACATTCGACTTTGGCAGAAAATGGTACCTTTTTACTGACATTTGAATACACTTTGATATTTGGGGCAGCACAACATCATAGCTTTTGGTTATCTTTACATCAATTTCAGAGCTTCTGTCTGAGATGTAATTCATTTAAATAGAGGTAACAATTTCATATCTGATTTTAACAACCTTTTACAGACTTAAAAACTGAGGTTTCCAAAAGGACCTGTCTTTTCAATTTAAAACACTTTCATCATTGGTTATCAAAATCAACACTAGCAGAAGCATTGTTTTATAGGGTTTTGGTGGTTTTTTTAAAGCATGTAAAGCAAAATTATTCAAGCACAATAAGAAATAAATGGCTATTTTAGAATATTTATAACCAGGTCAACTGTCTACTAAAAGCTTTTTATGCTGAGGTCCCTGCACATTGACGGGAACTCAGAGAAAGGGTAAGATGCCCTTTTCTCTCTGGGACAGAACAACTGTGCCAAAAGGAAGCTCTCCCATTAAAGGAAAACTGAACTGTAGTTCACTTTAGAATTACAGCATCCATACCAGGACACTAGGGGGAACCTGAAAGCAGTTCATTTCAAAAATCTCTTGCACACTCTGTTCCTGCCATTAATGCTAAATTTTCATTCATGAACAAGTGATTTAGATATACCAGGGAAGAGAACTTTTTGCAGATAAGTGTGGTCATAATGCCTGAACATTTGAGATGTAGACATACATTGGAAAAAAAACATGGCATTCTGACAGCCTCAGACAGGAAGCTATTGTACAGCAGTACAGAGAAGATCCATCATTCTCTCCATTCTTACAGTTCTTCCAGTCTTCTTTACTGAAGAAAATTATGAAGCAGCATACTCAAATACCAAGAAAATTATGTTAAACAGAAAGCAGTTGAAAAATGCAATGCTTCCTTACCCTTGCCATTTAGGAAATAAAACAAAGCAGCCTGAAGAAAAGTTTGCTCTAAGTTTTTGAAGCTTGTTTCCACTTTTGACTCATTCCATAATGGATGTAACTTCTTCATTTTTGCTAACACATGATAAAATGTTATTAGCAACTTACACATATTCATAAACATGCCTGCTCTCCTAAACAGAATCACCCTGTGCACATTGCACAACAGGGAACTACACCACAATTCAGACTTTTGGAATCACTGTGTCAGCAGGTTTCACTTCTACTCTGGGTATTAATTTAAATATGCAAGATAACCCCACATTTCTAAAAGTCCTTTAAAGAAGCATTAGGAGACAAAGATAGGCATGCAATTTTGAGAGTTATCATCAGCCACATTCACAGCCTCACACTTTATAAAGAGGATGGAGGAAGAGGGTGATGGAAGAGCATTCACTAAGGATTTCCTAAAATTACCCATTTTATTTTTCTATAAATAATAATCTTCTTACTTCTATGTACTCATTGATACTTTAAAGCAGTATTACATTCCATAAGCTTTCCCAAAACCTGTTTTCTTTCAGTTAACCATTCATATATTTTCCAGGTGTTGCAGAGTAACTTGACTCTTTTTTACTAATGCTACCAATAAAATTGTCAATGCATATCAATAAAGCATAGACATTTACAGTTGCACTCATAAGATCTTAAAGGTCTTTTCTAACCTAAATGAGTCTATGATTTCTATGATTTTAAAGGAGAGACATCAGTGCTTACACTGCTGAAGTGGAACATCTTTAATATTTTGTATTAATTATGAAGCATCAACTGAAACACAATCTTTTGAACACTAACCTCTTCACCAAGATTTTATGAACAAACAGCAATAAAATCACAACACAAAAAAAAATCTTCTGTTGAAGTTGCTTTTATCAGAAATTTGTGAAACCACAGAGGAAAACTTTAACTATTGTTAAGAGGCCACTGAATTAGGAAGCAACTGAAGGGGCCATTCAAAAAATTATATTAGTAATACACCATCTAAGAAGGTATGAACATAACTCACCCACATTACACTGTCTTGACAATCAGGCACCATTTCTTTGCAAAGTGAGCAGGCCTTGAATTACAGGCATTCTCTATTACAACAACAGAGATACACACAATGAAAGTCACCAGTAAGAGTTTAAAACCAGAAACCTCATTTAGCTCTCAGCTGCCAAGGAAGACAAATTGCTCAATCCTCAGCTCCTTTGTTGAACTGTAGGTGTATGCTGTAGCACTTTCTAGGATGGAAGGAAGACTTGGTTGCTCTCAGGTGAGGGTCTTAGAATACCATGACAGGAATACCACATACAATTATCCAGTTTAAATCAAGCAATTCCAGCTGTTTCACTACATCTAGTCTCTGAACAACTTTGCTATAAACCACTGTTCTCATTAATAAGACTTCTGTCAAACTACTTGCTACAAGTTTAACACATTAACTTACATAATTAGCAGAGCTCACTTAAAGATCAACTTCCTGATCAACTGCACCAAGAGCTCTGCTTCTTTTACATGGGCTCATTTAGACTTTTGTTGCTTCCAACAGCTAACCCACAGTTTTCAGGTTTGGATTTTCTACAATGTGGATTGATATAGGATTACTGACCTTTTATCATATAGAATATAAAGCACGTAACTTGTTTTGAAACTTTTTGTCCCCACAGGTAGTGTAAAATTAGGCAATCACTGCTCATGACTGTCCCAGAGCACAATCACTACGTACATCAAAGGAAAAACAGGATTATATTTATAGGTTCTTCAATTTCTGGTATTTCTAACAAAGCTGCCTTCTCAGAGCCTGGAGGGTTTAGAAACACTTTCTTCAGTAATATGAACAGCACATGGCAGAGAGAACCAACAAAAGAATATAGTGACATACAGGGCATATTTACATTTCAGCTTTTATTACTATCTGCCTAGAATTAATACACTGGAAAGCTGCTGTGGGTCTCTCCCTAGAACACATTTCACTTGAAGCTTAGCAACTCATGCCAAAGTTGAGCGATAGTAGCACAGTAATATGAGGAAGGGCAATGTTATACTGCTTAAAAGGAAGTCAGTTCTCAGTTATACATGAAGCAGCATATGAAAGAGAAACACTGCAGAGTTGCAAAAGCCTCCTTCTCACTTTAAGTGAGAAGCACTGGTCTACAGCCACCACGAAAACTTCTCTCCATGCTGCAGTGTAAGTCACTGTCAAGCTTGAGGTACGTGGAGTAAGCACGTCAATTTTTCAGTCACAAAGGACATTTTATTATAGAAAACATCCTGTGGGAATCCTTCAACATCACAGACTCACTGCTCACACAGAACAGGGCATTCAGTGACAATCCAGTTCCTTTGAGGCCATCTGTCAACACAGAATCAATTAAGCTGGAAAAAGCCTCCAAGATTATAGAGACCAACCTTTGCCCAACCATAAACAGATGAGGTTAATGATAGAAGGCAGGCAAACCTCACTGTAACAATGAAAAGCACAGGATACCAAATAATCAACCACAATAAAGGGGGAAAGGGAGAACTACAGCCTTGTCAAAACATCTAAAATTTGTCTCTCCTGCTTCCTGTTACACATTAATTTCCATGGAATTCTCAAGAATTATTCTGACCACAGAACCTACAGAAGGACACCACCAAGCTCTGCTTTGCCCCATGGCACCTCTCACAATAAGCCACTTTCTTGATCATTACCTTATCTTAATGATTCCTATGTAAGCAAGAAGACATTGAAAGTAGTTCCCAGATTATTCTCCTCTGCTATCTGATACTTAACTGCAGGTATACTACTGGACTTAAAAATGTTTATTAAAGTTCTGTTAGTGACGTGTTAGATTTGTACAAAAGTATTTTGATGTAGAGCTCTACAGGAGACAAGTTCTCCAAATAAAGGTCATGTCCATTCTTTTCTATAACAATATATAAATTCTTCCATTTAAATTTAGTACACCTTAAAGATAAATACATATACACACAATCTGTTCACCACCAAAGAGCCATTGTTCAGCTTTCATTAAATTGTACAGCATATTGTATACATTCACGGTACTTGGATTTTTTTTAGCAACCCTCAAGACAGGAAGGAAATTTTTTTCTATCTTCATCCAAGAGCCTGTTTTATACCACAGTACAACTGAAGCTGGAAACAGGTTCTCCATATCACAAAGTAGCCATAATACATAAAACTGTTTACAGTCTTACAATTGATTCTCTGAGCTTGACTATAGCAGTAACACAAGCCACAAGACAGAAGTGAGCATGCCATTTTGGAAGTATGTATTTCTTTACCTTTCACTAGAAATTCAAGCATGTTGTACACTTACACTTTATTTCCAGAAACAAGTAAGCATACAAATACAGATTCCCTTTCTGTCACTTCCGAAAGTACTCAGCTCCCCAGACACAGCCCCCTTGGGGCTCTCAACAGCTTCCACAGCACCCTGACACCTGTACTGGCACTGCCCATGCCTATCCCCAGCTCTTGCTACCCCTGCAGCCCCTAAAACAAGCCTCTGTTTGGAAATACTGCCACCATTCTCTAGAAGCCATTTCTGAAAACAGGTAAGCATTTTCCTGGGTCCCTGGTGCTTTCAGTGCCACCAAATTAGTCTTCTGTCTACAACCTCCCCCAGCACCTGGAAGTGGACACTTGTGACTTTACTCAGAATATGCACCAGTGGCAATTTCAACTCAAGAGTATTCTGCAGCAATCTCTTAGGGAGACAAGACTACAACTTTGAAATAAAAGCTGTTTGAAAAGTTATCTAAACAATGGTCATCAAGCATTACACATTTTTTCCAGGAACAGCCAAAGACAAAGTATGCCTTTTTTCAGAAAGCTGAAGTTCATTATTTGTTAATACATCAACCCCCAACACAGTTTTCAAAGTGAGACGTACTCTTCCACCTCGCCCCAGAGAAACCCAGCTACAGAGTTGATACATGTGAACTAGGAAGTAGGCCTGTTTTGAAGACTGCTGTTTTCACATGCAAATGCTCACCTTTACATTGCTTCCAGGATCCGGAAGGTTATAATCATCAGGCACGAAGCCTGGACTACCATAAATGCAAATACAGTAAATATCCAGTCATACAACAAATCACTGAATGTGACAGAAAGAAATTAATTCTCTTATTTATCAAATTAATTATCTTATTTAACAAAGCAGCATATTTCAAGTTATTTATGTATCAGGACTAGCTAAAATCACATCTACCAAGTTGGCCCTGTCACCAATGAGCACACTGAACTTTCTTGTTTGCCTGGCTTTTCAAAACCTTCTGTCAATGCAAAGCACAGAATACAAACAGTAGGTATATTCTTTGACCTTGAGTATATCAAATTTCCTCAGAACCCAATTTATATTTTGCCCTTCATTTATATCTCTATAGCAAAAGCAACTTATGTTCAAGAATTAAAGCCTCAGACTAACATTATTTGGCTTCACTCAACAGAATGTGGCCATCTTCTCCCTGAACTATAAGCCAACAGGCTATCTACCTAGCCCATCTGCACTATGCAAAAGTTATAAAGAATTGGAATTTATTTTTGTCCATAAATGGACTAACTTAAGTACACTTAATCACATCAAACAAAATATTGTTTGACAAATAAGGTTTCCTATCATGTCAAAATAATTTGGTGGACAGCTGTTCCATTAAGAAAAAAAAAAGTTAGCATATTACACCTATTTAATCTTTCCTCTTTCCTGGTGATCAGATTTTCTAACCCTTTTTTTTTTTTTTTTTTGCGTGTGTCCTGCTCTAAAGGTTCAAATCTATAATTTTACATAGTTTAAAAATAAATCTTCATTCCATTGACTTTCAGGAAAAATACTCTCAGCTTCTCGATAAACTGACCTTCTTCAGCTGAAGCTCTACCTAAAGCATCTGTGTATAAAAACAAGGCCCAAAAATATTTATTCTTACAACACACAGAACCATGTATATTTACATATTTCAGTAAAAGCAGTCACAGTGGATCTAGCAAGATACACTACACAATATGCTGAAAAAAGCCCTCTGGTTATGTTTCTAAAAACATGTAAACCAATTGCAAGCATTTCATATAGCAACAGCAGTTAAGGCAGGTAATGGATGGCAACACTGATGCCAACAAGCAGAAGAAAAGGTTATTCTTTTTCTGACTGACATGTATCAGCTCTTTGAAAAACTCAAGGATTTCCACAAAAATCAGTTAGAAAAACTTTAATCAAATTGCAATCTAAAATCTAAGCTGGTAAACGTAATTTATAAGTTGAATCATTATCTATCTGCAGTTCAACCAAGTATTAATTATAAGTGTATCTGCTTTATTAATTTCCTTGTTGATATCTCTCAATTGCATGCAAGCATAGCAAAGTTAATAACAAAAAAAAAAAAAAAAAAAAAAAGCCAAGCTGAAAAAGGATCCCTGTTACTTTTGGGTTTTATCACTTCCTTAAATGAGTCATAACAATCATAAGATGTTATCTGTTTGTTTTTATATAAACAGTTTAAAAATTCATGGCTGGTAGGGTGTAGTCATTTGACAAACAAAATGAAGAATTTACCACTAACAGGAACACCAACTGTGGCTATTCAGTGAGAAGTTTCTCATTTCCTTTTTCGTACACAGTCTGTCTGGAAATATGTTTGACATGTTAAAGAAATGCATGTGCTTACATAATAGTATATGCTCATAATAGTGCTATACAAGACAAAGGAAAAAAAAATTCCAAAAAACAGAACCTAAAACAAGCAGTAACTTTAAATACAATCTTTCCAATACCTTTTTTTTCTTTAACAGAAACAAAGAAGCAATAAATCTGGCAGTAGTCTAAATAATCCTACCTTGTTGCTTAGAATGCTAAATAAAGAGCTTGCAATCAGTCCTTTGACTTCAGGATTTAGTCAGAGAACCCACATCATACCTTCTTTTAAACATTCTTTCTGGTGAGCAACTAGAAAAGAAGATCCTCTGGTTTTGTACTTGCCCTTGTAAGCACCAGTAGCATTATTCAATTAAAGTCCCTCTATAAAGAAGGCAGAGATGAAGAAAGTCCTAGAACAGACTGAAGCCACAGCATTTCCACCTATAACAAACTAAGTTTACAGATATCACAAACAAAAAGAAAAAAAAATTAGCTTTTTCAAAAACTGAAGCATCTCCATGGCAGAACTGTTTCTGCTCTACATAATGAGGTATTTATCAAATGCTGTTAAATACTTCCAGGTAAGAGAAAAAGATGCCTAATAGTACAGGCATATGATCTGGAAAATAAGAACATATCTGTTGTGTCTGGTCCCTCCAAGCTGAGAAGCCAAGAAGTAATGCAATATCGGCCAACGCAACAGCACCAGCCAACTAAAAACTTCAATGATTATTGTTACTGAATTTTTGCCTTGAAGAAATAGCATTCATTACAAGTTTACAGTACTGAAGTTGTTAAAGTAGTACTGACATGACATGCCCATCAAAAACCAGCTGCGGGCAGAGCAAAGCATTCACATGAACATACGTGTTTTTAATCTAGATTGCAAACAGAACTGGATGGTAGTGTAATTGTTTCACAACACAAACCTGGGCACAGCACATCCATCTACCAGGGCTCAGCCAACAGATGTCACAGCAGTTCACAGCCAAAGCTACAGAGGGACCTGAAATACCTTTCAAGTTTGTGCAACGTTACAAGGTGTCTCCAACATCAGCCAAAGGAACAGGTACATCAGAGATCCCAATTCCAAGAACTGCACAAGGAGGATGTCACCATCCAGATGCTGGCCTGCAGGAAGTCCCTGCTGCACCTCCCTGGCTCACTGCTGTCATTCACAGTGGCCTCCCTCATCCTATGGGCGGTGTGCTATCTTCGAGGTGCTGAGCAGGCCAGGTGAAAGAGCTGCACAAGGAGATAAACACATGGCACAATAGGGAAGATAAGCAGGAGGTCCTGGGAGGCCTGCCCTTTTACTGAACAATATTTTGGAATAACTGAGGCTCACCTAGTCTTCAAATTATTGGACTTTTCTGCTTATCCATACAGACACCAGTGACACTTCCAAAATACAACTACTGACCAAATCAACAGTGACTACTGAGCACTGTGGGCAAGGAAGCCCAAGTGGTGTTTCTCAGTCTCTCCAGTGAGAAGCAAAAGGCTTAGGGCAGATTAGATGCATCCAGAGGCTTAGTATGAAACCACAGAAACCTCTTCCTGGAAGAAGGATCCATCTGACAAAGTGTGGTGAGAATATATTTGTCACCAGGCACAATAAGTCTGTGAGTATGACTTTAAACCAGGCATGGTGGAGAAAGGTTGTCACACTGAGGAGAAGTGAGGATGTGGGAACACAAGTCAGGAGGCTCAGACACACTTCCTTTGTGGAAGTGGCCTGTCTGTGAGCCCAACTCAAATGCTTCTACACAGCATGGGAAGTAACAGGACTTAGTCCATGCACCACTGCTGAGCTATAACCTCATGGGAATTAGAGTGATGGTGGGACAGCTCACATGGCTGAGGTGCTACAATGGAAGGTCAGAGGCTCTTTAGGCAAAACAGCCTGGAAACATAAGGAAGATGGGTTTCAATCTATGCAAAGGGATGGCTGGAACACACCCTGCTTTGCTTTGAATGAGTGACAAGGCATTGAAGACCCTATAGGTAAGGATCAGAGAACAGTCCAACACTGGCAACTTTGTACTAGATGGCTGCTACAGACTGCCTGATTAAGAAGTGCCCACAGAAGAAGCCTTAATTTAAAAGCTGAAGGAAACTTCATGACTGCAGACACTCCAGGGCCTAAAATGACTAATATCTGCTGGTAGGGTATAGCCAAACACAAGCACTCCAGGAATTTTCTTGAATTTGTTGAAAATTACTTCTTGGTGCAAGACATTGATGACCCAACTAGTGAATATGCTCTGCTGGACCTGTTCCTCACAAACATGGTGAGATGGAAGCATGGAGTTTGAAGTCCTGAGAGAGGGAGAAAGACAAATACTACAGCATACAGTGCACAACCCAGCACATAGTTACAACACGGCACTTCAGGAGAGCAGATTTCACCTTGTCCGGGATCCGCTTGGCAGAATCTCCCAGAAGACCACAACAGAGGGTGAAGGCAGAGCCTGTGAGTACTGGCTGAACCTTTAAGGATAACATCCTCAAAGCACAACATGGGTGTGTAACAAAAGGGAACCTGTGGCTGAGCTCAGATGCAAAACAAAATACATGAAAGGTGGAAGCAGGAGTGGGAGGAATATACAGACATTATCTAACTGTGCAGGGGTGGAGCTAGATAAGCCAGAGTTCTCTGGTGGTTGAAAGTAAAAATGGATGTGAAGGGCATTATGAAGGGAAGAAAACACACTTTAATTTTTTCATTCAAAAGTGAAGCTATACAGCAGAAACCGAATATAAATCTTCGTACAACAAGGTGTTATTCACACCAGCATCTGCTTGCCATCCTTTACTTAAAAATGTAAGGGAAAATCTGAAGAATTAGGGTTTCTAAATGCAAACTGGAAATCTGATCAGTTAGCAATAAATGTGATTTATTAGCTTACTCATAACCCTACCTAAAAGAAAGAAATGACAGGTGCTTCCATTTAGCATGATTTTTGAGATCCAGAACTCAGCACCCTGAATCTCTCGACATAGCAACACATTTTTTGCACTGAGAAGCAGTCACAGTTGAGAAATGGACACCAAACAAGATTCTATTACAACAGCTGAATGAACAGATTTGCTTTAACCTCTTTCTGTTCTTTAGTAACAAAGACATACATCCAAAGCAGGCTGATTAGAGATTCTCTAGTCTTCTGATTATAATATGCTTGTGACACAATCCGTGTTCACAATTTTCAGAGGTAGCACTTTTTGTGGAAGCAAAATTCTTAACTTTTTCTAGCAAGGAATTACTGGTATCATTATCCCTGCCATAAAACAGGTATTCACAATAACTTAGCTGCCTTTTTCTTCATCCCAAAATAGATCCCAGTGAAGACACAACCAGCGTATATTTAGTAGACATTACTCATGGAAAATGAAAAGGAATCAGCTTAGTGCAAAAATGAGTAAGGGAAAAAATAAATCTTCACTTTATATTTTAGGGAAGCATAGTTTTCTAAGACAGTATTTCCACATACACACTCTAAATACGTGCCCCCATAGTAAAAACATAATAACTGAAAAAAACAGCCACGTTTTCATACAAGTCCTCAGTTCACCCCACCTGCAAGCATATCTCAGCACTATAACTGCACTGTAAAAGCAACAGTAGCAGAGAGCAGAGTAGGTCAAACAGCATAATTTCAACATACAGGGGATGATTCTCTGTAATTCCCACTTCCTCTCTGCAGTTTCCACCCACACGCCTCATTCACAGGAAGCTCCAGTTTGTTTGGAGGCAGACTCCAGACATTCTGTTAAACTGGGGCAACAGTTTGACAACAGGTGCCCAATCCGGAAGCATCTACTTAAGTTTAAAAAAATCTTCAAGTCTGTTTTCAAGTTTTAAAATATTCTGGTATTTTAGGATACTATCTTAGCAGTACTGCCAACAAAGTAAGTCTAGGTGCCTTACAGCACAGTTACATCTTATGAAAAATATCAGCACTCATTCTGTATAAATGCAGAAAATTTAAACTTCCAATTAGTTTGAATAAGAAAAAGTCCAACTAACAACAATAACAAAAACCCTGAGCCACAAGAAATCTCAAAATCTTTCACAGTAGGATTCTGGGAAAGAAGATGACTCACCTATATGTCACAAAGTATCATATATTATTGAGAGTTCAAATGAAGATTTGAATAAGGTTCTACTCTTCAAGTTGACATTGTGTTAATCTAAAACCATCTTCAAAGCACAAGACAGAAGAGTGAGGGAAAGGCAAGGTCTAGGTGGCACATTACTATGGATATAATTCAGGGGCAGAGTCAAACTCAAAAAAAAAAAACTTTTAGAAAAGAGGATGCGGAAGGAAGATACAACACAATGAGCACAGCACTGGGAATGCTTCTGCTAAAATGTGACTTGCTAGTATTAATAAGCCTGGGGTATTTCAAGGTTATGAAGCATTCCAGCATTGCTGAAATAAGACAACTGATGCCAGTATATCCAAACAGGACAACCATTTTATTGCATAGCTTTGAGTCATTTTAGTTTAAGGAACTGGAGGAGGAAAAACAAAAGCTCAAAAAGCTCAAAAAACTTCGAGTTAACAGCCTTTCCTGGGCAGCATTCACAAGAGCATCCAGACTGTCAGATAACACCACTATGGATCAATATTCTGAAAAATTACTTCAGGCTACACGAGGTGTACAGAGGCTACACAGCTCTACTCATGTGGCACTGCAAAATTTACAGAGACAACAGCAATTCCCACAAAAAAAAAAAATTAAAAAAAAGCATTCACTTTTTTCTCCACATTTATGAAAATGGAATAGCCTTCCTTCTTCCAATAACCGCCTTGGCACTGTTATTCAAATAAGAAAACATTTAGTCATCTCTGTAGGTAAAGAAATGATTAAAAAATTGTAAGCCATCCTCTAAAGACCAAATGACTGAAAATACTTTAAGAAACAAAGTTTTCCAAACTTAGATAAATAGACACACTGATACATAACTAAAATGGCTCCATCTAGTGGTTAAAATGTACAATTTTTTTAAGTTAAGACACTAGTGCAGGGAATTTAGTTCCCTGAAACAAGGAACTCTTGAGGGTGCCACATACACACAACAAGACTCTTAGACAGACAGTCCCTTCTAATAACTGTTGAGACATGCCAGCAAGGTAGATTTGAGACGTTTCAAACACATGTTGGTCTTTTTTTAAAATAATGTAATATTTTCATCTACTGGTAATTTTGCAAATATAAATTTAGAAGTGCAAATATTTAAGAATATTATAAGATGATCTGTAAAAGAATCAAAATTCTCATTTTACCATTTTCTGGTCTACATAGTTAAGTAGTACTTGGTGCTCATCTCTTTGTCCTTATTTAGAAAACACTCAGTTGAAATTCACTATTCATATCACTATTCCAAAACATCAGATGGACATCTATCTTCATTTTACAAAAAAAATCTGATGTGTCCCTAAACTTTATCATTCCAGAATGTGCTATACCAAAAACATGACAAGTTTGAGTATACCCAAAGTTAAACCCTGTTTTTTTTATCTAACACTAGTTATAGAGAAGCTCTATTTTCTAAGTATCACTACTGCTTCAGGGCCACTAAAGGCCCTGTGCAACAGATACCCCTATGTAAAGGGCATCAATATTCAAAGGTCCACAACAAATTTGGTGACATGTCAAAAGCCACCTGCAGAAGCAGATAAATGACATGGGTATAAACCAACAACTACTCAACTTGGTACACCCCCAAGCTTACTCTGGACAGAAAATAGAACTACTACAATGAAGCGCAATGAAAGTTCTCAAATAACACAACAGGTTTTTGACAGCCATGGTAACTTTTCAAGAACTCAGAAAGACTGCCAGACATACACTTAGAGGCTTACAGAGGCCCACGACACAGTGCAAGCTGTACGAGGTACGCTCTGTACCCAAACAGCACAACCCAGAAAAGCAGCTTGTCTCTCCAAAGTCATAGCTTCAAGTTTGCAAGGCTGGCAAGCCAGTACAATTCTCTCTGATCATGGCTATTTAGCTAGGGCACTGTCACACAGCTATAACTGTATTGCTTTAACTTGGGCAGAGCATTTGTTCAGCCAGATGCCACAAACTTGTGGGGGAGGAGAGTTTCCTGCACAGTCCTCAATTATGCAGTACAAACATACCCTCAGTTACCCTTGTCCAGCCATAAAGGGAGAACACCAGTTTGAGCTTACTATGTTAGTAGGAAAAAAAATTTGTATGCACCAGCATAATATTCTTCAGAGACCTGTTGTTTGGCTTAACATCACAGAAGCCCCATGTTAAATAAGATGATAGCAGAGGACAGTGACTGTAACCCACCTGATAATGTGCATGCACAGCTGTTAAAAAAAAAATTTAAAAGCTGTAGCCAACCACATAGCCACTTCAGAAAAAGCACTGTGACACTAATGCCCTCTTCAGTGAGATAAGGCAGACCACAGTACTTCACTGGTTTGATTAGGAAAGCCCAGAAGGAGATCCCTGGAAACAAGCCCTTCTCCAACAGAGCTACTTTCAGTTCTATCTACATAGAATTAATGACAAAAACAGTGTCTTTCAGTGTTTCATTGAAAGAAGACACAAACAAGCGTCACTTAACTACACTGCATGGTCTACAACCTTGTGAATATTTTGATATACATGAAATAGTATCAAATACTAACAGAAAAAAGTTTCCATCTACTTTAAGATAACAAAGTATTTTGAAAATATTACCCACAAAACATTTAAAGGCAGAATTGCACTACATGTTCCTTTAAATGCTACTTAAAGTTGTTGCAAACAAGCCTACCAAACTATGTGGAAATTAACACCATAATGACAAAAACTAGACGCTAGAACTAAAATCACTGATATGCAGTATCAAGCATTTTTAATATCATAACTGTAACTGTCAAACTCACCACTGTATAGAAAACAAACTACCACGTCCCACACCTATTTTAAAAAACCCAGTAAGAATTACCATAAGTAGCTGTTGGGGGAAGAGGAGAAACAAGACAAGCATACAACTCCTCCTCCTTACACTCACAACCTCCAGCTGTTTTCAAATCAGATTTCCTGGGGCTGTTGCTCATCCATTTACTAACCTCAATGTATCTGTCTTCCAACCTTTGTCCAACCTCCCCTTCAGTTCACATTGTATACATTGTATAGCAAATACACCTGTGAATCCCTACACTGAGTTTCTTTTGTTTGTTCTGAACTTAGCACCTAAGTCTGATTTGACAGTGTGCCTCCTCTTCCATGTTCACCTACTTTCTCCACAGGATTTCTTATACAGCTTTACCATATCATCTCTACCAGCCTGACAAGTCCTAAATTGTTGAATTCTTTATTGTCTTTGAACTAATTCATATCTTCTTGTTATTCAGTGAATGTTTTCCAATAATAATGCATCTTTTCTAAGATGAGGGGCATCTAAGAGTATGTAAGGCATGAAAGAACAATGGATTTATGCAGTTATGTATCTTTTTCTTATTGTATTTTCTAGTCATCTCAGATGCTCTGATCATCAGTTGCTCCCTGGTTGTAATAACTATCAGGCATTTGTTTCACCTTGCTCTTCCAACTTTCAAGTACATATTGCCACTAATCAGGTTCCTTAATACGCCAAAGTTCTAAAGACTTATTCATTCTCTTCTGTAAGACAGGACCTAAAGTGTAAAACAATCAAGGTTAAAGGATTTTTTTTTGTATTTTTGATTAACTAAATGGGAGGAGGAGGGGGCAGCATTGTGACTGACAGAAGTGGTCCTCCAGAAGAGAGCCACCAGATCTTAACTCATTACATATCTAATACTCTATGAACACAGAAACAACACTGGAGAAAGGAAGAAAAGGAATTTTTAGGAACTCCTCTGTTTGATTACACTTCTGTACTTTTAAGCCACAAAGTCCTTTCATCTTATTGAGATGCTTATTTCTGAAAAAGTTATGCATGTGTAAGCAGCTCCAGCAAGCTTTACTAGCAGGAAGGTAGCCTGTGCTGTCAAGAAACACAGGATTAGAAAAATTAAGTCAAGCTCTCTTGTCAAAAATACTCATCTTTTGGACTAAGCAGCTCTCCTGTATATAAAATTACACCTTTGGAATATGAAACCTGTAATAAATCCAAGGCTGCTATACTATTCAACCGCCCAAAGATCAGCACGTCCTGTCTTTCTGTAAGCCATTTACTTCAGGTGTTTTCCCCAGAAATTCTTTTTTTCCAGATCCTACCAACTCTTCTGCTCTCTCACTTTTCTAACCATTTCAACTCCACCGCAATTACCTCCCAAATACACTTTGGCACCAAGGTCAGGTATTGTTGTTGCAAGGAAGCCAATCTGGACTACTCCACTGAGCACCTCTGTCCAAAACACCTGCATCAAAAATGACCATGCAACAACACAGCAGGAGCTTGTTCCAAAAAAGTTAATTTTTGTTACAACAGAACCTAAATGACTGCTGCCAGACTCCACAAATGTGCTTAGGGCACACTGACTATCATGACATCTGCAGTACTCTTTTCATTTGGATTCACCTGAGGGTAACCATTCCCATCTTCTACTGCAACCCCACACTTGAAGCTCAAAGTTTTTCAACTCCCTCCACACAGCTTAGCATTTCTTTGTCCTGCCACCTAAGAGACAGCTCGTACAGAGGGGCAAGATAGTTTTAACTTGAATTAAACCTATTAAGCAGTCTGCTCTTACACAGAATCTACCTTGAACAAGTTAACATGAATAGAGAATACACTTTTTTGGCAGCAGTGACAAGATAGAGAAATGGTCTAGAACACATCTACAAAACCTTTTGACATGAGCACAAGCTTTAACTTCTGAAGTCAACGAAGACTGCAACATTTGCAAAATTCATGGCCCTTTGAACCACTAAGTTATCAACGCTCCTGTTATAACAAAGGAAAAACATACTGAACATACTGATGTCACAGGAAGCGAGCACTTCATTAGACTGCCAATTTTATCAAATGTGACTCAAGTCTCTCCTTGAAGAGTAACGGAAAGATGATGAAAACTCATGTGTTCTCAGTGTTACTTCTCTGTCTGTCACAGCAGTCTTTGTGCTACAAACTACACATCCCTCCTCTTCAGGCACTGCAGACAAACCCCTGTGCGACACCTTTTTGGAAAAGGCCCTGAAGGAGAACAGCAGAGTAAGAGCTCAGAGGCTCATTAACAAAATCCAGACCTTGAGTCATCTGAAGGGAGGGGAAATTACAAGCGTGGAACCACTTGTATTTTTCAGCAGCACAGGAAGGCAACACAAGCCTGCTTCACTGAGCCACCCGGCCCGAGAAGGAAATGAACCCAAGCTCCAGAGTTTTACCCATCTCCCCCTCACCAACACCTCCAGTCCCCAGGACTAGGAACCCGCTGGGGAAGCGCGCCCACCACCCGAGCCGACCCCGGCGGCGGGCAACTCGAGGACAAGGGGAAGCTCGCCGCTTGCCATGTGTGCGCACTTCTCCCTCGCCCAGGAACCCGTCAGCCAGCGGGGCAGGGAGAAAGGCGAGGCCAGGGGCGGCCGCGCCGCCCACCGCCGCCGGCACAAGCCCTGCGGGGCTCTCACAAAGGAACGGGGGGGTGGACGGGGCAGCCGCGGCCGCCGAGCACACGGAGCCCGCGGCCGAACAAAAGCCTCCGGCCCCGCCGCCGCCCCCCGGGGATGGCGGGGGGGAGGACGGGGGCAGGGCCGCGCGCACGCGGCCGGCACGCGGGCACACCGGGCGAGGGGGGCCGAGACCCCCAGCCCCGAGGGTCCCGCCACCGAGGGCCGGGGAGCCACGGCAGGAGCCCCGCCGTGTCGCCCGTGCCCCGGCAGGAGGGCGGCGGGACGGCCCCCGGGCAGGACGCGGGGCAGCGCTGCTCCGCGGCGGCCCCTTTGTGCGCCCCCCCCACCACCACCACCGCACCGCACCCCCCGTTACCGTGGTGAGCAACGGTCTCATCTGCTCGCCCGCCCGCTCCTCTTCCATCGCGGCCCCGCCGAGATCGCCCGGGAGACAGAGCGAGAGAAAAGGGCGCGGAGCGGCAGAGGAACGGCAAGCTGGAACCGGACGCGGGGGCTGCGCTGCCTGGCGGAGGCGGGCGGCGCGCCGGTGCCCTCGGGACGGGGCGGCCGCGACTGCTCCGCCGCGCCGGGGGCTGAGCCCGGACCGCCTCG
>VZUI01053903.1:0-14833 GCA_013401135.1 Cettia cetti
TCTTCTTCTTCTTCTTCTTCTTCTTCTTCTTCTTCTTCTTCTTCTTCTTCTTCTTCTTCTTCTTCTTCTTCTTCTTCATCTTCATCATCTTCATCATCTTCATCTTCATCTCCATCTTCTGCTGTGACGGTGGCACAAAGTAGCTTTAGAGGGATTGGGTCAGTGTAGAAGTGACCTGTTTAGTATAGTAAGTAGATATTGGTATGAAATTGTAAATAATAGAAATGTAATAATCTGTATAAAAGATGATGAGTCCCCGTACGGGGGGGAGTCCTCGCCTGATGCCCGTGCTGTGAAGACCTTGGCCGGGCTCAGAGCAGAAAGAAAAGATACGAAGTAATAAACAACACAAAAAACCATGAAAACTGAACATCTGAAGACTCCGTGTTGTTCCTGCGTCTGGCTTGGGGCTTTTCAGAGGGAAAGGACTTCAAACCACCTGAATCTCAGGAAACCCACTGAACCCGAGATTTCTGAATTGTTGATAACTGATGACACCGTTCCACTGTTGCCAGTCTGAATACAAAGGAAGCAATGAGAAAAACACAGCCTCAGGAATAAGAACAGCATCCCATTGGCAGCAACCTGCAGGTTCCAGCAGGTCTTCATCAAGGTTGTCTGAAAACATCACACAAGCCTCAACCTCATTCCTCCGCAGAAGGAATTTGGGGAGTTTGTTGCATTTTGTTGGTTTGTTGTATGTGTCTTAAGTTCTCAAGAAAGAATATTTCTCTGCAATTTTGGAGAGAAGAATTTGCTGTCAGAAATTCCTCATTAAGTTTGTTTTTGAGAAAAAAAGAGCAAAACCAAGAAAAAGTTGGTTTACTTTTTTATTTTTTTCCCTGAGCTGCCTTCTTCTTGCTATAGAGATATTACTGTGTGTTGGTTTAAAAGAAATAAGGTAGCTCTAAAACAGACTTTCCACTTAAGAAAAGAAGGCATTAGCAAACAATGAAAAATGTGTCTAGTTTGGTGCCGCCATGGTTTTTGGGAGATAAAGAAGACAAATCCTAAATTGAATGCAAAACTAATCCCAAAGAGTGCAGCTATTCATAATTCTTCACGTTTTACAGCTGGCTTAATAAGTGACAATTCAGATAAATTAAATGAGGTCTTCAGTGTTCTTTAAACTTTTGAGAAACACATCCTTTTCTTTTAGAATATCTACCCCTTCAGTAACTGAAAAAGCAAAAATGGATCTGGCTGTTTATTTTTTTTCCAAAGTTGCTCTTTTAAATCAAATGAAGGTAGATCTTCTGATCTTTCTCTGGAAAAAAATTGCATTTTGAAATTCTTTAAAATGTATATCAGAAGAAAGAAAAATTCTAAGTTTCTGAGTTTCTTTAGAAGTATACACAGCCAATTTTAGAATACAAGAGTGACCCTTGATATGAATCAGATGTATTTCCCTGGCTTTTGCTGTTTGGCTGGTTCTTAATAGCTTCTAGTAGACACTGTAGTGATGTACTACTACCTTGATCTTGATATCTTAATTGTTTGAAATGGAAAAGTGCTTCAAATGCTATGGATGGCAGAGTAGGAAGCAGAAGAAGCTCTTTCACTGACGTTTTTATAAATAACATATGGAAATTTCCAAATAACAGTACCATATTTTTTTCCCACATGCTGTACTGAAAAGCATATCATGCTCTTCTAAACCTTCTCCTGCCAAAGAAAACCTTCAGGGAGATCTTTTGTGTTGTGAGTTGGTGTTGAGGCCCCTCAGCATCCATGGATGTGATGAGGGCTGAAGGGAGGCTGATCAGCAGTGAATGGTGCCGAGGTTGGCCAGCGTCCAAGAGCTGTGGCAGAGCTGTGCTGTGATCCTGGTGTGGTGAGCTGCTGGCATCAAACAGGTAAAATGTTTCCTCCAAGGAGAATGAAGATTTGTTCTATCCCCCAATACATTTTATTCAGAGGTGGAGAAATGAGAAGAGAAATAGTAGCAGAGAAATAGTATCAAATGAGAGTAATAATGCAGTCTTTGAAGAGAGGTGAGAAAAGTTTGTTGTTGGAAAGCTTCCAGGAATTTTGGGAAATAGTAATTTCAAGAAATAATTCTTACATAGTTAAGAGGGGAAAAGCACTAAATAACTCTCTGGGGTCATTTGAAAGAATACTGCATGAAATAATAGAAGCTTTTCTCTTTTATTTAAGACCATTGTTGGAACGCTAAGAATTGCATTGTGAAATTAAGGATAGGAAACATGCTCATGCACACAGGTAGTTGTATATTATACATAAATACCTGGAAGGCACTGTAGAATAAGTGTACATATATGAATTTATTGAAGCATTAAGTGAAAGCTAAATAAGAACAGTTTGTGATGGCATCCTTCTGGCGAATGTATCTGCTAGCAGAGAACTTTATGCAGTTTATACTTTAAAACAGGTGGAAAATCTCTGTATAGAACATATAGAATTCTCTGCATTAAACTCAAGCCTGAATGTTTACTGCTGTTTGTGGAATTCAACCATGATGAGTACATGACTGTTCTGTCCTTATGGATTTTACATTAAGTGAATGGAGAGAAAATGTCTTTGGGCAAACCCAATAGGTATTAATACTTAAATAATACCTAAATGATGTGATCTTGGTTAAATTAAAATTCTTATATACTCAAGACAAATAATTATATTCACCACAAGGTAAAAATTAATCACTATTGGGGGGGGGGGGTTGAATAGGGAAGGATTTCTCTCAATTTTGTTTAGTACAGGAGAGGAGCTGGAGGAAAGTATCAGTACAGGAGGAAAGTATTTTACGTTTTTATTTCTTTGTGTTTTGATGTAAAAACTTGCAGTTTGTGTTGCAAAAACATGTCCGCGATTGTCAATAAAGACAAAAATAGCTGTGTGAAACAATATGCTTTTTCTTCCTGATTTTGAATCTAAGAAAATTTGCTTTTAAAAGTATCAGAAGATATTAGTGGTGGTAAGAGGAATGGTGATGTTAGTTTAAAAACCACTTTCATGTGAGCATGGCTGTCTAAAACTAGCACGTGTACCAAACAGGCTTTGGAAATCACTGGACATTGAAAAAATGGTCAAACCATTTGTGAGCAAAAACTTTGCTGAAAGGCTGAGATGCTGTTAAAACTTAACTTTGATGTTTATGCTGTAGCTCGCGGCAGGTTTTTTTCATTTTAAGCTCTGTCCGGGAGCTATTAATTTAGTTGTGAGAAATTGCTTCAAGCTGCAAAAAATCATTGCAAAGTGATTTTATTTTTTTAAAATACAGTATGTCAAGGTGAAAACCAACAAAAATTGGTTCATCGGGTTCTGAGTTTCAGGAATATTACAAAAGCTGCTGACATCAGGAACTCTATAAAAACCTGGTTGCAAGTCAATACAATCCAGCATTTAAAAGATTTCAGTTCAGACCTGTTACAAATGAACAGATGATAATTATTTTTAACTAAAAAAGAGATAATATATTTTTTAAGATTTCAGCTAAATCTGTGGAGCAAATGCTAGGCTACAGGAAATGTATTCTAAGGTCAGAGTCAGAGGTGCTGCACGGCTTGCTCAGCATGAGAGGGAAAGACAAATTAGCTTTACATTAGTAGTCCAGGAGTTCAGGAAAACTGTTCCAGTGTGCTTTACTTATGGTTTGGAGTGTCATGCTATGGACTTGGAAGAGTATGAACATTCTTCTTGTGATTGGTTTATAATCAGCCTTTTAACTTGTACTGAATCAATGTCCACTGATCATGTACTGTACAGACGGGTGAGTCTTGTAGGAGCATATGGATTGATCACATTTTTTTCCCTCCTAAAAAATAAATGATGGTTTGCTTGGACTTGTTTTCCATATCTGTGTCTTTCACTGTGATCAGTAAATTTCTGCTTTCTTTAGCTGTAGTTTTCAGCAGTAGTATGCTTTATCCTGCCTTCTTGTCCTGTGGGAGAAAACAGGAGCATGTTCAGCACGCAGTGTTCACATCTGCATAGAAATCCCTCATCTTGGTTGTAGTTCCTGAGAGCAGTACAGTCCCCTGCACTTCCATACAGAGCTTTCCTTCTGTTTGCCCCACAGTTCTCCTTGCTGTTGCGCCAGGATGATGTTCACATGTTGGCTTTAGTGCAGCCAGTGGAGAATGGCTTAATATCCTCCCTGTGTTCATTTGTATACAGTGCTCATGTCATAAGGAAAGCAAGTGCTTGTTCAGTCATTCTTCTCTTCTGGGCAGTAGAAAAAGTGAGTCCTTTGTTTGAAAGGTTTTATAGTAGTTTAAAAAAAAAAAGTATATTTCAGTGGTGTTTCCTTTTTTAGGTTTTATTTGTTCAAGAAGATTTCAATCCTGCTCAGAGTGGGCTTGAAGCGTGGGAGGTTGCCTTGCCTGCCTTCAGGTATCAGAAAGCAGGCTCGTCTGCCTGCTGGGCTGGGGCTGCCTGGCTGCCTCCTCTGGGGCTGCGTGGGTTCCCCTGCTGCTCCTGAGGAGGCTTCTCTTCTCAGCTCTGGGGTGGAGATGCTACAGCCATTGTTCAAGTAGGAAAGTCAGCTTCCTACCTGAAATGATGTGCTGTGAGCACTCCTCCCCTGTAATGTCATATAAGGAGAAGAGGAAAATGTAGAATAAATGTAGAATTCTAAATGTAGAATTCTCATGTAGAATTCCTCATAGAGCCATGAGGAATTCAGTAAGGTTGAGTGGTGGAGGATTGCAGAGTCAGTACAGTTAATGTAGATGAAAGAATATGAGGGAAGACAGGAGCAGAAGGGAAGCAAAGAAGTTTTCACAAAGGTCTCTCTTTTGCTGGTCCCAGCACACTAATATCCAAAAATGTCTTGATAATCTTATGTACAACTTTAATTTTCAAAAATAGCCTGTTGTAAGACTGGTTCACAGCTGGGGTTTTGGAAGACCACTCGAGCTGGATACTCAGTTGCTTTTAACACCATGTTTAAACACCCAAGGAAATGGATATCTTCTGAAGGATTGATATTTTAACTAGAGGTGAGGGCCGTAACCTGTGTATAAACTCATGAATGCCACTCAATGCTGCAGTGTTTTGTCTTTTGGATGGTGCTGATTGTATCAAGTCATATAAGTCAGTTTAACATTGTTCTTCTAAATCCTGTTTGCACAAGGCTTTGGATAAATCCATCATCATCATCTCTGTGTTGCCGTTGTCACTATTTTTTAGGCATCAGGCATGGTGTTGACTCATGAACATAGTCCCAGCTGCAGCTTGGCCCCTTAAGGTTTATGCTGTGCTATTAAAAGATTTTCCCTGTTTCTCCAAGTGTGCTGTAGTGCACAGTGTTACAGTTTCTGAAGCAGATAACACAAGTGGTAAGAGGTGTTGTGTAAGACTTCAGTAAGTATTCCAGAAATAGCAATTCTTTTCATGCAAATAGTCTTCCCAGTGGGACTCTGGAGCTCTGGAGGCACTGCTTGGGTTGCTCTTGCAGATGCTGTTCAGCTGGCATGGCTGGAAGGAGCTGCTTCTTCTCTCCCTTCACTTTGGCAGTCCTTTCAGTTCTTCTTTTTAGAACTGCAGCTGCATGCCCTTAGCTATCCGGGCAGACTGAACTCACCTGAACGAAAAGTAACCTTGCAAAAAGAGGAGTTAGTTTTTCCAGACACTTGGAGATTGATTTACCTGGCACAAAGCAGCAAAATCCTGCTCTCTTAGGCTTTTGGATGATTCTTAACATCTAGAACACAACTGCAGAAATCAGGTGGTGTTCCTGCTCTATCTGCCGGAAACACACAGGATCAGATGCTGCCAATATTAAAGTCATAGTCCCTTTTCAGGAAATATGACTCTGTATCTTTCCAGGCCACCAAATGCTATTTAAAGAACAAGCAGACAGGAAAAAGAAAAGGACCAAAATACTACAGAAATTAACAATGTCCTGAGTTAAAAGTAAAGCTAGTGAACTACAAGCTGGTTTGCATTAGAGTAAAACAGTGATTCTGAAAGCTGTCCTAGAATTAATTCCCTCTAGATGTGTCTGTGGATTTCTTTCCATGAATGTTTCCTACATAGTAGATGCTTCTGCAGCATCACATTTTTCTGTTAAGTCCTCAGAAGGTAGGAGTGATATCAGTGTAACTGAAGATGTTAAGGGATTCCTCTGCAGAATTTCCTTTTATCTAACTAAGCCTCGTCTACCTCAGAAGATGATTTGGTAGCTTTAATTGTTCTTTACAGCCTTTCCATGAGACCTGTGGACTTGACAAAACTATTAGTTAGGGAAGAAGAGTGTTGAATTTATCCCTTGATGTGTTATCTATATGGAGAGTCTTGTTTTGTTTTTCTGCAGTAACTCCCTCTTTTCACTAACATCAGAGCAGAAGCCAAATACAGGATGTACAGGAAGCACAAAAATTAGTTTCTTTTTGTTAGAGATTGCCTTTAGTAAGTTGTCACAATAAGTTTTCCTAGCTGCTTTTGCAATGAAGTTTAGCTAATCGGTAAGACTCTTAAACTTCAGAACGTGAAATTTCAGTGCATTGTACTGCAATTACCTTGTAAAAATGCCTTTCAAGAACAGCAGCACAGGTCATGGCATGCTCCTTTTCTGTGTGTGTTAAATAAGAAATCAAATGTGTGTTAAATTCATTTAATATTTTCAAATAAGGAAAAAAAATCCACTCAGCTTGGGAAAATGCAGGACTCATGTGCGTAGCCAAGGCCAGATATATAAGATCTTGAAGGTACATTGTATGGGAAGTAAACTCCCCCAAATGGTTAATTTTTATTTTTTTTTTTACTGGAAATTGATTTTCTAAATTAGCTTTTAAGTGTTTTGCTTTTATTTCATTGACATAATGAGAGGTGTGAGATTTGCCTGCACTGAGGTATGCATCGCTCAGAATTGTAATTCATTTAGGAATGGACTTGAGCAGCTCCCAAAGCTGGTATATTAATTAAAACATTTGAAAAATAAAGGCCATTTTAGTGACTGTTTTCATAGGTTTTTTTCCGAGTGCTAATGTGATTGCTATAATCTAGCGACAGCTGTCACAATGAATTAATTATTATTTGTCTTTATTCAGTATTTCTAGTGTGTAAGTTGCTTGTTAGTGTAATTACTCATGTTTATAGATTCCATTTGCCTTCCTGGCAAAGATTTAGTGGCATATTTTGTTTTGGCAATTTTTTAATCAGTCTTTTCCATCTTTACCTGATGTCTTGGTTGTCTTATTGTCGCCTTAAATACCCATACAGCTCATTGTTAAAGATTTTGAGATGTCTTTGCTGGTTTGCTTCCTTCTGTTGTGCGTTATGCTTCCTTGTTCTTTTTTTATCTACCTTAAAAGCCCAATTATATCCCTTATGCTTCCCTGGCATGTATTTCTGGTTTTGTAATTTTTTCTTTTTTAATGGCTGACAATAGAAGGAAAGAAAATGTGGGGCATGTAGCCTTGCCTCAGCCAGCCAACCCTTCAGCAGTTTTGCAGCACTTACAGTAATTCAAATGTGGGCTGCTTCTAGACATTTTAGCATGTCTGTCAGCCTGAGTAGTGGGATGTTTACTGCCTGACTATACTGGCGTTAAACAACAAAGATTTTAGAAGAAGGGTGGGTAGGAGAAACGGTGACTATAGCTATGGCACTTGTCAGCTACTTGAGGTTTACTCTGTTCATGGGAGTCATCTGAATTTTATAAATTGGAGCACTCTGCTGAGACACTGAACTGCAGGTGGAAAATTAGAGCTGGTAAAACAACTTTAATGGAACAAAATGAACTGCTCTACTGAGTTAAGGTTTTCATGATTGTGGAAAGCCCTTCATGGTGGCATCATTGTCTTCCTGGAGTCTAGAGAGGAGTCAGGCTTGCCACCTTGATACAGGCCTTTGGTGCAACAGACACCTGCAAAAGCTTTTTGTTCAACTTTATGCACTGCTGCTGCTAAGACTGAATGGCACCTTTATGCAGATCTTTGATTTAAAATCAATTGCTTCCCATTGGAATAGGGGTAAGTCTGGCCAGTATCCGAGGGACTGTAGTCAAGGTCCATCTCTAGGGTGGCAGCCAGCAGCGTGGCATCCAGACATGGTCCTCAGGAACATCCCTGACAGGGAGCTGCTCTCCCTGGGTGGATAAAATCATTAAAAGAAAAAAGGCAGGAAGAAACTGGACTGTGAGAAAGGGACGGGGAGAGTACCTAAGGTGAAACAATGGGGAGACTGTGGGTTGTCTTGCTGAAATTGTTCTTCATAATTGTGGTCTTTCCTACGCTGGAGTGTGGGACTGGCAGGGTCCTTGCAGTCCGTGAAATGATTTCTAGTTTGGGGGATACCTCTCTTTGGTTGTTTTGATATTAAATGAAATTATCAGTTAATGTATAGTGTTTATAACAAGGTTTAGTGGTTCATCACATGAGAGAGGTTTCCTTTTAACTTCATATTTTTTTAATTCACACACCGTCTTTCATTACGTCTCTGAGATTGAGTAACTATTACTGCACTTGAAGAGGAATCAATGTACTTCCTTCTCCATGCTCAAGGGAGAAAAAAATTCTGAAGTTGAGGTCTAGTTTAGAATAAACACATTAAAACCAGAAAAAAAATCAAGCAAGCTTTTTGTACTGGGAAATCTCTCACTGACTTGGAACGGAAGCTGAATTAATTCTTAGCAGGCGAGAAAATGTACTTTACAGGTGTCCTGTCTGCCTGTCTTCCCAAATTCTCTTTCATAGGAGTTTTTCTGCCTCCTTTGGCCAGCAGTCATGCTTCTTCCACAGCCTCCCCAGCCAGGAGTGCAAGCTCTGTGCTCACTCCAGTTTATAAGGATAGCTTCCTTCTATGTGAAAGGGCTGGTAATGCATATGGGAAATTTTCAGTAAAGTTTTACTGTCATTCGTGTATATGTTACATGAAGTAGAAGAAATGCCCTTATTTTTGTTGATCATTGCTGTAATTATTCTGGAAGTCATAACTGGCTATTGCCTTGGATTTAATTGTAATCTGATTTATCCATTTAAAATGACTTGACTGCTGTTTTCTTCTGTACTATATATATTAATCCTGATGTGAAGAGCTCACTATTGTCCCTTAAGAAGAGGAAATGAGACCGTGCAGGCTCTCCTTGGAATTCCATATGTTCAAACAATTTTAAAAGAGCTTGTGATGAGCCTGGCACCACAGTGTACCGTCTCAGTCTGCCTTCCCTATGCTCTGCCAGGAAGGATCCTTGCAATTTTACAAGTTATCCTAGAACTCCCTTTAATGGTTTTTGGTTTTTTGTTTGGTGGGGTTTTTTTTTTTTTTTTTTTTTGTTGTTGTTGTTTTGTTTTGTTTTGTTTTGGGGTGGTTTTTTTTGGTTTTTTTTGGTTTTTTTTTTTTTTTTTTTTTTTTTTTTTTTTTTTTTTTTGGTTTTTTTTTTTTTTTTTTTTTTTTTTTTTACTTTTTGTTGCAAATAGCAGCTACATTTTTCTGGTCATGGCACAAGCTGTGTAAATTTGTCCTAACAAGATTATCACAGAATTGAGAGTTTAACAGCATTATGCTTGCAGTTTTGCTTTCATGTTCATTTACATGTTTGTTGGTGCTCTGGTAGCTGCTTTTATTTTGTCATCAGCAGTTCAGCTACAGATCAGACAGATGTTTTATTTCTTCATACATAGTTATTACTGTGTCCTTGCACACAGTTATGGCTATATTTATCTTAGATGAATTTGTTATTTAGATGGTAGTTCCTGTTGTAAGCCTTGAGCCAAGTCTTTAGCGTGGTTGTGCAGATGTCCCTTGTTGATGCTCTGCCAGGGTGATGTACACAGGATCTATTTCATTACCTTTAATGAGAACTATGGAAAAGATTAATTGGATAAAACCACAGATGGCATTCCATTAAACTAGATGCCACCAATTTACAGTAATGGGGTTGGGGTTTTTTTGGTTTTGTAACCTTTTGATCTGTCAAGACTCTTTCATTTAAAATGAGAGTCCCAGGCTATCCTAAATGTTGAAGCAAAATCAGAGTAGCAGTACTGCAGGTAGAGGAAGGGGGAAGAAAATGAATCCTGCAGTGAACTGTCATTTTCAGATGTTAAGTATCCCTGGGAAAATCCAGCCTTGGGACAACATTTCACAAGTTTGCCCTTGTATTAATCATCATTTATTTGGGTTTGAATTTAGAATAAATTAATTTAGCATCTTAAGAACATTTAAGAACGTTATAAATACTGGTATTTCCATGCATTTTTTAAATATGCATACGGCAATACAGATGTCAAAGTATACAGGCACTTTAGCCTGCTTGAAAGGAATGTTTCAGTTTCTTTTTAATAACAAGGTGAACATAAGAAAGTATATAAAATTATATAATAAATGAATAAATTAAAATTTCTTATATTTGGCTCCTCCAGTAAATTTTAATTGTGATTTTTAAAATGTAATTTAAGAGGTTTGATGAATAAAACACTTACAAAGCCAAAACATAAAAGCAGCAAAACATTTGTGTTTTTTTAGCAATAAGTATCTCATATATACACTAGGAATCTACATTAATAACCCTTTCTTAAAAGCACATGATGAGTAAGTATCAACATGATGTAAGTATGCCCTTGCTTGCTTTCTGGCAGATTACCTGTGCTTGGGTTATATTTGTGTATTGCACAAGGTATTTATGTACTTGTCTGTAGCAGAAACTTCTGAGATATTTTTGTCATGGTACCTAAGAGGTTTGCTAGATGTAGACTTCAAAACAAGAATTATCTGATCCTGAAATGGGGGAAATGGAGGATGAGTAAGATCCAAATCAGATTCCTCTTGTATTACTACTGAGAATTTTTTTTATGGTTAGTCTATGTAAATAATTAAGGGACTCATGCGAGCTTGAGAATTTTATTTTCAATTACAATTTGCAGTAAGATTTTTCATGTAAGCTTGCTTTTCCCCTCACAGGTGAGTTCCTAAAACCCTTCTCCATGTCCTGCAAGCAGCACCAACAGTCAGCACAGACTTGGGTGAAGGAGAGGGAGTGCAAAGAACAGCTGTTAATCTGTCTAGTGAATAAAATCCTTTGTAAGCACCGTAACATTTTGAAAGAGAGTGAGTTCCTGCATACTCAACAGATCTGGTTACCCTGTGACAATTACAGTGAACTGTTGTAGAGAGTGAAAAGTCCTTTGGAGACATTGAAGCATATAATACTGCACTGGAAGTCGGCTTTAGTTTGTTTCAGTTCAAAGTTAGGTTTTATGGCACCTCTTTTTTCTTCATATTTTCAGCTCTTCTTTTATTTTATAGAGCTTTTATGGAAATTAATTGCATTTGATCTGACTTTCTGTCTCGCTCATCCTTTGTGTGGGTCTTAAGCAGACTTTTGGTACGTCTTTGTTTCCTTTAAGTGACGTATTCTGATGTCTGTAGAAACATTTCTCCACAAAGCTGTGTCTGCCCTATGAAGCTGTTCATGGTGTGAGTGCTGGGATGCAGTCAGTCCCACTGGTAAATTGCTAGGGGTAGTTATATACTGCTATAGATATAGCCTGAAATCTCAGCCCTTTGTGAGTACTAGCTCTGGTAATGAACACTGGCGTCTCAGGTCACCAGCCGGTATTTGCAGTGTATTTTGAGAGCTGAGAGATAGGGGAAGGGACTCATTTGTCTGTCCCAGAAAGGGGTATTAATAGAGAAGGATATAAAGGAAGCTTTTTGAGAGTTGTCTTAAAGGAGGAGCAGTTCACATGACAACTGATGAAGTGAAAATGAGCGGAGGCTGTCCTTTGTCCCATCACTGCCTTTCCTGGCAGACTCGTGTTTAGACAGGAGAGGGACCTCACAAATCTCTTCCTGTGTCCACCTTCTGTCTGTCATCCTTGCCTTGGGCTGGTGATGGTGTAGGAGCACAGCACTGTCCACGCTGGCTGCAGTTTGAGCACTGGTGCCAGAACTCTAGCACCATGAGAAGCTTGCAGGCAGGCTTGCAGGTTTGCTTCCAGTCTTCTGTCATTACTTTAGAAAGGACAGAATACCATCATAAGTATTCAGAATTTTGGATAAAATGTGAAACTTCACTAATGGATCTGAATCTTAGTTGCAGCACAAGGATCTCCACTGCACTTTGGTTTAGCAACGTCTGGGACAGAAGGTCACAAGATCCAGAGTAGCAGCTTTAGTTAACTCTAATGGAGGTTATTTTTGTTTCTTGGTATCTGCCCAAGACAGTAGATATTTTTTTACAAAATGAAAGAGGTTTCATGTATTCTTCTGAAATTAAGCTTAGGCACACAATAAACTTTGTACAAGAACTTTTTTGAGATATACTCTTTTTATAGCTTGGCAGAAAAAATTAGGAACACTGTGCATTGGAGAACTGACAGATACAGTGTGAAGACCTTTTTTTTTTTAAGAGTCTAATGTTTTGTGCTCTTCCTCTGTATTTTTAGAGGAATCTTTTCTGCACAAGGGGAGGATTTTCCCTAAGAAGTAGCAGTGGAAAAAGCTGTGATAATGCAAGGAGCAGAAATGCCGTGCCAAGGGGAAAGTGCAAAGTGTATGAGCACTTAACCAGTCTGTGCTATGCAAAGGACTTTTCATGCTGAGATACGTGCAAACACCGGAAAATTTGGAAAGGTTGTCTTTGCACTTTAGTAAATGCTTTAAGCAGAAAAGTCAGTCTAAGACAAAATATTGTTCAGGGACAATCCTTATCAATATGAGATTAAAGAGATTATTCTAAATCTGTTTTTAAAATTGCTCTATAGTGTTTTATTCTGTCCCATGATTCAATGTCCAGTTTTTATTTTATAGTCTTCCCTTTCCTTTGTACTTCCCCTCACTCCTTCTCCCACTGTCCACAGTGAATATCCTACTCAGGCTGGATAGGGTATTTCTAGCTTTTTTTTTTTTTTTGCTTCTGAGTCATTTTTGGAATAGACCAGTGAAAGAGATTCAAGCACATGTTTTTCTGACGTGTTCCTTGGGGAAAGTGCATCAATGATGATGCAAAATAAATGCTTAAAATTTTATGTGAAACACTTGACTCCCCCACAAGTGTCCCTTGACAACGGGCTGGGATGGCAGTAGCCAGCCACAGTAACATTTGAAAAGGCACAGTATTTCTCTGAGCAGTGATAATGTAAAATGCAGATTAGGAGACTGTAGAAGGGTAATCAAGAAGACTGCCATCAGCCACAACCTCACATATCCCAGCTCTCTCAAACAGCCAGGGGAAAAGAGGAAGGAATACCTGCACAGGGTAATTAAGAATAACAATGACCTGAATTCTTCTCTTTTGTCCTCTCTGCATGTAAAGACACAGAAGAAATCTGAGAAATTCCTTTCCATTTCTTGACAAAACTTGATCTATAGCTTCAACTTGTTACTTGAATCTGCCATAAGAAATAGTGCTAATTAATTGTAAGCAATGTATCACTGCCCTGTGTTTAAGAAAGGAAGGCAAAGCAGAAAAACCTTTACGTAGTTACTGTCACTGAGCTTTCAGTCTTTAATATTCCTGCAATCTACTCATCTGTTAATGTTTAGGAGAGTACCTCCTAAAGAGATTATCCACTTCTTTCTGTTTATAGCTGGATTACAAATCATTAGCAATCTTTAAATTCCTGAGTATAAGGGAGTGCAATGAGAACTGTGTACACGATATTTGATTCTGTTTGTGGGAAGAACTAAGTTGCTAAGCCACTTAGGTACTCAACAGATGGAGGGAGAGTAGGTTAAACCGTTCCTGATATATCGTAGCCTTTCACTTTGGACTAAAGATAGGCTTTTGTTTCTTATGTGTCTGATTAGATCACAGTAACCTACAGGACACAATTACAAATTTTTCTAGTACTCATCAGTCTTCTGATTTGGGCAGTATGCCGTCTATAATGTGAAGTATTCTTTGCATGAATCCCTAATGTGTTTTTTTGAAACATAAAATTCCCACATTTACCATGTTTTTCATTGTCATTTTCAGGTACATTTAAATAATTACACCACTCACTGAAAATATATTTTCATTCTAGCAATATCTATACAAAACTTAAAAACACTTTCAAAATACTGCTTTCTTGAATACAGTTTCCAGCAAAAAGAACCGTAGAAAAGAAAATTGCATGGAAGATTGTCTTTTCATTGGTAGTCCAATTTCTGTAACCCTCAACCTAGAGCTTGCACACTGAATTTTTATACAGGCTTCAGATGTTTCAGAAATAAATCATAAAATCTTCCCTAAGACAGAGTTTAGGTTTCCTGATACATGTTGTTGAAGAGTTTTGCTTAACACTTGTGTTTCAGAAATACTTTGCAGGATGCTGTTCCGAAAGAGTCAAGGTTCTGTGATTAGGAATCCATCATTACATCGCATTAAAGCTGCCGTATCACAATAAGGGATTGTCCAAGGGCTCACAGCAGGAAAAGTGGGTCAAATAATAGTTGATGAGTTCCATTCATTACAGCATTAAATGTTTTTGACAGATGTGCAGTTTTAGTCGCTTTAGGACATACTGTTTATCACTGAATGTAATGCAGGAACTATGCATGGAACTCAGTGCTCAGTAGTGGAAAGAGGAAATAAAATATATGTATAGGTATGAAGTTTCTTAAAGGAGAAGTAATAATGTTTAATGTGAAACTTAGAGAGAATTACACTATTGTGTGCAGAGAATTCCTTTCTTCCCTTTCTTGCAGCCATTCATGAAGCTTAACCTTTCTACTTGTAGAAGGACTTCCAGTGTTGACAGTATAAAATTGTTTTTGCGATTGCAACAACGTGATATTTACAATCTGATTGCCTCATTTCCCTCACAATTAAGGTAATTATATATCTGAAGTTTTCTGTTTGCTAGCAAATCTGTAACAAGCACTAAGGGGTTAAAAATAAACAATTTCAGGAGAACCCCCCCCCCCCCACACACCTGCAGAA